>CAJVPN010000289.1:0-33093 GCA_910592215.1 Entrophospora candida
ATTTCAATTTCAATCCAATCTCAATCCAATCAAATATTCAATCTCAATCTCAATATAATAATTTTTGAAGGCACCCAATATGTTTACTATGTTCTTTACGTAAATTTCGGAAATTCTGTAAGTGATATGCAGATCACAAAAAAAATCACATAATTAGTTTTGATTTTCTTAGAATGTCGCACACCCCAATATCTCGTGTAACTGAATGGAAATAAAATTTCTCGCGTCAAACAAATTCCCATTTAATTCATCTAATTAATTAAATTTGAAATGTAGGAAGAGCCTTCAGTCATTATAATAGGAGAAAGTAGTAATACAATAATGAGAAGGGAGGAGCCTTCTGCTGTTCATATTTTGAAGAAAAGAAAGGTAAAGTGTGGTTCTAATTCTAAGAAGTAAAGCTGGATATGGAATTTGATGGAAGAAACTGAAATTGCAAAAGATCTAAGAAGCTATTTGTCAAGTCAATGTCTCTAAAGTTTCTGATACTATTGTTCATTGTGATGTTATAGTATGTAGTGGGTGAATCTACATTTGATTATATTATACACTTATTATCTGCTCATGGTATATAACAAAAGAAAATCTCCCAAAATAAATTGAGCAACCAGTTTAAAATAAGCAAAAAAAAAATTTTTTTCCAATTATTATAATTTTCATTGTAGGACACCTCTAAAACAATTACTAAAATGTTTGAAAATCACCAACCACATACAAGCCAAAAAAAAACAAGAACAACATGAAAAGGCCTTGGTTTTTCTTATAATCAATGACCTACAACCTTTAAATATCTTGAAACCAAAAATTTTATTAAATTGCTAGAGTTTTTGACGAGATCAGGAATTTTACATTTTTTTATAGAGTTGATTTTCTGGATTCTTTAATTTAGAAATTAAAGCTGTTTCAATTAGGGTAATTATCTAGAGAAATCATATATAGTATTTTCAGAAATATTGATTTTATTTTTAAAAAAAATCCATTTTAATTTATAACGTGTAAATAAAAAAATAAATAATCTTTATTGATTCTCTTCAAAAACTTTTAGAGCATCCTTTAATATATTAATTCCACGCTTAGCTTCTTCTTCTTTTATTATCAATGGTGGTATAATTCTAACTGTATTATTACCAGCTGTAATAATTAATAAACCTCTCTCTCTTGCTAATTGTATCAATGGTGTTGGATCCTTATTAAATTGTACACCAATTATCAATCCACGTCCACGTACTTCTTTAATAAGTGATGGATATTTTGATTTCAATTCATTACTTTCTTTTATGAAAAGTTCTCCAACCTTGTTTACATTTGCTAAAAATTCTGGTCTATTAATACGTTTTATCACTGATAATGCTAATTTGCAGGCTAATGGACTTCCTCCAAATGTTGTACCATGATCACCTGATTTTGATTTTTTTGGGGGGGGGTAATAAGAGGAGAAAGAAGTGAGTGAATGAATGAATAAAAAAATAATATATATAATATTTAACCATATACGTTTAATGTTGATATATAAGTATTTAGATACTTACCAACTGTAATAGCATCAGCCACGCGTTGAGTTGTCATGATTGCGCCAATTGGATATCCATTTGCTAAAGGTTTTGCCATTGTTAAAATATCTGGATGACATGATTTTGGAAAATTTTGGTGCGCCCAAAATTTACCAGTACGACCAAGTCCACACTATTTTAAAAACATAATAATCATTTATATTATTATTTGATATTTGATATCCGATATTTGACATTTTTGACATGTGAAATGTATTTTAAAGGGAATGATTGATTAATTACCTGAATCTCATCATAAATCAATAAAGCTCCAACTTCATCACATCTTTTTCTTAAAGCTCCTAAAAATTCTTGAGTAGCAACCCAAACACCACCTTCACCTTGTATCGGTTCAACAACAACAGCACAAGTATTTTGATTAACATGCTCATTAATTTTACTTGTATCATTGAAAGGTGCAAGTGTAAATCCTGGCACCAAAGGTGTAAATTGAATTTGATATTTTTTATTGTGTGTAGCCGACAACGATCCCATTGTTCTACCGTGGAACGCGTCAGTAAATGATACTACACCAATTTTTTCTTGATTACCAGAAGAAAGTTTTGCCCATTTTCTAGCAAATTTAAATGCTCCTTCATTAGCTTCTGTACCAGTATTTGAAAAAAATATTTTTGCTGCTTCAAAACCACCACCTTCTTTTGTTGTTTCTACTAATAATTCTGCCAAATCACCAGCATGTTCATTAAAATATAGATTCGATGTATGGAAAAGTTTGCTTGCTTGTTCTGATAACACTTTAGTAACTTCTTCATCCGAATGACCGAAAGCATTAACTGCTATACCAGCTGTGAAATCTAAATATTCACGATCTGCCAAGTCGTATATCAAACATCCTTTTCCTCTTGAGAAAATAACTGGTGGGCGATTATATGTGTTGATCAAGTACTTGGATTGTTTATCTAGTAATTTTGCGGTAGCTGGATGTGTTTCCGAATCAGCATGTGTTACCTACATATAAATAATTTTTAATTAGTAAACATATATAAATAATGATGACTGAATCTGTGATATATATATATATATATATATATATATATATACCTTTGATGATGTTTGTGTGGCAGTAGTGGTAGCAAATGCACGTGATGACTTTAATTATATCAATGATTGGAAGAGAAATTAATAGGTACATAGAAAGAAAGAAAGAAAGAAAGAAAGTAAGGGATTATTATTAATTTTGAAAGATATATGTAAAACCTACTTTGATGCTTTTTGTTGTTTCGTTTATTATCAAAGACATATTTAATAATCTGTTTGTATGAATAATTCCCCTTAAATTTTTTAATGGAAACATTATTTTTTTCTTTCTCCTTCCTTATTTTAAGTTACAATTATTTGTAATTAATTAATTTTATTTGTTAATTAACTAAATATTGATATTTCAGAGCATTGCTATAAAATAGAGGCAGAATTTATCATTTCTTTAAAGTTACACGGATGAATGTATAAATAAAAATCTAATCTTGTTTTGATAATTTTTCATCTGAAAAATTAAGATGGATTTATTTTGTCTATTGATAATATCAATAATATATATAGATTAGAGTTCAAATAGTAATACAAATTAATCATTCGAATAAAATTTATTCGTTTATTATTATTATTATTATTATTATTATTGTTATTATTATTATTGTTATTATTATTATTTTTATTATTCATTTTATTCGAATAGAAACCCTATGACTATTTGCTAGTAGGAATAAAAAATTTTTTTTAAATTACATCTATATACCATTGTTAAAGCCCCGAACGAGCCAAGAAATAATAGGCCCGAGTTTGACGTTATTAATTCTAATACTAATACTTTTATTTTCATTGCCTTTAAGTGCTATTTTCTTGAACTTAGCTCGAACTTGAAAATTCAGTTTTAACTCGAGTCTGTTCAACTTAGAGAATAAAACGAATAAAATGAATAAAAATCAAATAAAACGAATAAAAAACGAATAATTCGAATAACGAACAAACAAATGAAATAATTCGAATAAACTAATGATTCGGATAACAATAAAACAAAATAATTTGAATTATGGGTTGTATTACGAATAGGAATTCAATCATAATAAAGATTTTTATTTTTCTACAAATATCTGAGCAAGCATTGCGAAATTTTATATAGTCAACGGATTATAATTAAATTCGCGTTACTATGAATTTTTAAAACGTAAAAATTCATTAACCTAAAAAAATTTTTTTATTAGAAACGGATATTAAAACACAGAATTGAAATTTTCGGGGATTGTTTAAAAATTATTTATGATTTAAATTCAAGCATGCTATACAATTCATTATTTTCAGCGGTCTGCAAAATCGTGATTTTATAAAAAATTTTCGAACCGAGCTCGAGTTAAGCATAAGCTCGTCTCGACTTTAACCACTGTTGTTATTATCACTACTATTATCAATTGGCTGAAAGCAAAGAAAAGAAAAATGTCAATTACTTCTGCTGCTACTACTATTATTATAATCACTACGAGGACTATGAACAAAGAAAAAAAATTTCTCTAATTAGCAATGTGCATATGTGCATATACTATATCAAATTGTTCGGTTTATTCAATAGAAACTGTAATATTAATACTAAATAGAGATTATATAAAGAAAAACATTTTATCAATAGATTGCGTTTTTCTAAACCTAGTAAGATCACTATATTTAGATATATTTAATAAAAAGGCCAATTAATCAAATTCTAATAGCTTCCTGGTTCTATTTTTTAATTCTCTTGATGAGAACAAATAAATATAGGACATCTTCCAATAAAAATAGATGTTGTCTAAAAGTAATAATAACTGGCAATAGCAAAGCATAATACTATATATCATTAGGATTAGTATTACTATTACTATTTATGAGTACAAACACAAATATTGGAGATATTTCATTTACTAAATTCTTATATTTGATATTTTAAGAGTTGTATCTGTCAAAATGGTCCCCATGTGCTTATATTTTGTTTGTCGACTTTACAAACATTAATATTAATAGTTGCAGGACATTGTTACTTTCAGTTTCAGGGGAGTCAAAGTGTCACTCATATATAAAATTTTAGTGATTGACATTGATGTGATCATGCTGAGAATGGAAGAGAGAAGTCAATATGATGTGAGTTGTTGAAAAAATCAATCTTTTAGAAGGTGACGCCTATTTTCGAGAGATGTTAACCTGCAAATGTTCATTTTTTTTTACTTGCAGATCAATGAATGGATTTATTTTTCTTTCTTTCCAAGGTCGTAAAACCTTTCTATTCCCAGATACCTTTCATTTTTTTAATCGCTGAAAAATGTCCGGGACAAGTTGTGGAAGTGGTGAATTGGGCAAAGGATTACCACCATCGTGTGTATCTAATGGTAAATTTTATCCATTATGTAACATCTTTGAACAAAGTAGTGGGATCATAAATTTCATCGCTCAGTGGACATATTCATAACAACAAAAATAAAATCATCATATTGAAGGTTAAGCTTATCAGCAAGTGCGTTTTTGTACATTCGTATTCTTTGATCATACTAGCTGTAATCTTCTGAGGCCGCGCAGTTTCCATTCTGAATCTTGATTTAGCGGATAGTTTGGGTAATTAGGGAAAATTTTCCAAAAATCCGTTAAACCGAGATGTCCGCTATATCGAGAAGGTTTTTATTAAGATTTGTTATGGAACCATTCTTTGAGCTTTATCCGTAAAACCGAGTTTTTTAATTAGTATCCGCTAAATCGAGATTCACTGTGTAGTCTGTAAGCAAGCCATAATCACATCCTTGCTGTTGGTAGTTAAATATGACTAAACCCATAAAATGGTGCAGACTCTCCATTTTTGTAGACTGTAAGATTTTTTTCCTTTACAAAAGCTTCTCCTTAGAATATATATCTGTGACTGTACAAGAACCATTTCCTGGAAATCTTTCTTTTATGAAACGAACTTCAACAACATTGGGATAAAGCACATGATATCATGTGGTTGCATCGCAAAGTTGCTACTTACTATATCTGTTTTGTGGTCTTTTCTTTTTACTGATAGATTTCTTTCCTAAAAATGATATAGTATTTTACCGCCGTTCGTCAATTAAAAAAATTACCCCAGATTGGGAAGATGTAAAAATTTTTTTTGACCACGTTATAACGCTTGGTACATAAAAGTTAAAAAATTGTCAGAGTATCCGCATGAGAGGAAATACTCTGACTCAAAGCCATTTTGGTAAGGCAACAATAATTGATGGCTTTTGTTGTCGTCCACTTGTTAGAAAGAATAATACAAAACTTTTTATTATCGGGGAGCGCAGATCATTGGCGGGACCATGAATTAAATTCTTACTATTATACTATATATACAGAACGTGATGATTATCATCAGATCCAAATAATATTTTTCTTCATTGGTAATAATATTTCCCAACATCTCCAGAAGCTTAATTTTTCCACTTCGGCATTAGCGATATTATATACTTCTACATTAATGTTATTTGATGCAAAAATAGTACCATCTTATTTGAATGAAGATGGTGGATGGAATTTAAAAGTTGAGGGATTAAACAAACCGCATTTAGAAGCCAAAAGGAAATTGAACATTTGTTATAATAATCCTGGAAATACTACAGGACAATGATTGACAGTACAAAATATCAGAAAAATTATTAAATTTCTCCATAAAGAGATTATTCTTTTAAAAAAAAATTCTTAAATCAATAGGAAAAGAATATGAAAATTTTGAATCGTTTTGATTTCATTTAATTTCTAAAGATGTGATGGTAAAAGAGGAGGATATTTGAATGTACAGGGATTGACTTGAAAATGATGGCAGATCTAATGGTCAAGCCTCCAAAAATTGGGAATAACAACAACATATGAAAGTTTAAAAAGGCGTAGTCAACAAATATGTAAATTATTCAATCAATTAAAAGATGTACTTTGGGCTAACCTGGCTAAAATTAGTTTATTAATGTTAGAGAACAACCTGATGAATTTTATTGTTTAGTTATGCATAAATCAACTGGAGTTTGTATTATACATGGCAGTGGTTTCGGACAAAAGGAAGGTATATAATATTTTCATAGTAAATTTCTTCCACCTGAAGAATTATTTGATGGATTTGTAAGGAATAGAGGATTTTCATAGGGAATTTCTTGAGAAATATAATAATGATGATAATGATAAATGATAATGATTTGGATGATTGATATTAGTGGAAAGTATTGGGACAAGTGTGCATATATATATAACAAAGAATAGTATGAATTAGAAAATATTTATTTCTATTGATTTAGAGAAAATACATTTAAAAGCCAAATTTTTAAATTTTTAAATTACTAATTATATTTTATTTTAATTTTTTTAATAATTTCTTGTGTAATTTAGATAATTCTAATATAGTGATTTTATTTGGTTTAATATTTTTTTGAATCATATCATCTAATAAATAATTGATTTGTTTATAATATTTGTTTTTTATTAAACCTCTTAATAAATAATTTATAGTATCAATATTTTCATTTATTTTTTCTAAATTTTTAATATCTTTATAAATGATTAAAGCATTCTCAATGTCATTTAAATAAATTAGATTTTTAATTAGAATATTATAGAAAGTAATATTTAATATTGATAATAAGTAATTTTGATTATTTTTTCTTGATTTTTTTAATTCATTATAATATTTCATTAGCAATTTATTATTTTTTTTTTTAATTAAATAATTTAAAATAATTTTGTAAAATTTTAAATTGTTAAAAACCTTTTTTTTGTTAGTTAAAATTTCATTATTATAAAAATTAAAAAATTCATCAATTCCAGTGTTGTTGCTATTGTTGTTGTTGTTGCTGCTGATATTGTTGTCTAGAAATAATAAATGATATTTTAATTTATTATAAATTGAAATGGATGATAATAATCTATCTATTAAATTTAGATTCTTAAATTTTTCTAGTAAATGTCTATTCATTATTAATTTCAAGGTGATTTCTGATACAGTGATATTTATATATTTAAAAGTTTCTAATAATTTAATTATTTCATTGAAATCTTCCATTACAATTAATTTCTTTAATATGATATTAAAAGTTATGATGTTAGGTTTAACCTTAAAATAAAACATTTGCACAATTATATTCCAAATAATATTTAGATTATTTAACCTATCAATAAAACTATTAAATGTCCACAAATCAGGATGATACCCCAATGAAATCATATCATTATAGCATTTCAATATTGATATTTCATCTGTTAATTTATCCAAAATTTCTTGATAAATTAATTGGTGTAATTTTTTGTTTTTTTGTTTTCTTAATTTTTCATATGTTAAATAAATTTCTTTTGATGAGAAAGATTTAATTGAATTGTCTATAATTGCTAATTCCCTTTTTGGCCTATTGGTGAATTCTACGTTTGATAACAATAATTCATTGTAGAAGTTTATTGTTGTGTATGGGCTATTTAGTTTTTGAAGAATTATTCTAACTATCTTGTGAATTATATTCTTTTTGAATATTATTCCATTTTTTAATCCTTGAGTATAAATCAATATAGCTTTTTCTAATTTATTTGCTAATACATATAATTTAAACCTCCATAAATGATATTTTTCAGGGTCAGTTGGGATAATTGCTGATGTTGCTGATGATGGTGATGATGATGATTCATCAATCTTACTATTATTGATCTTACTATTACTACTATTAATTCTACCAGTATTATAATTTTTATGATTATCAGAAATATTAAAGATGAATTGTTTTTTAAAATTATTTAAAATTTGTTTTTGATTTGAAAAAAAATAATGATTTTTGTTATTATAATAATGATGATTTTTTTGATAACAATGATATTTTTTATAAAAATTTCTACAAAAGTAAAACCTCTTTATTAAATTTATTGAAATAATATGTTCTTTTAAATTATTATATTTGTGTAGAGTTAAATCATCCCAAGAAAATCTCCAATATCTTAAAAATAAAATAATCATTATTATAATTGTCAAAAGAAAAAAATTTAGATTTTATTGTTGTTTCACGACAATTTCAAGAATTGATTGGTTAGATCAAAATTCGATACATCACGTGATATTTTGATCAACCATACTTTAACTCTTGAAGCAAGTTAATTATAGAATCAATATTTACCATCATATATACATAAATAGGTTATCTTGGTACTAAATAACATGCTTCATTTACTTCCTCACAACATAAATTAGCTAATTGAGCCAATTCATATTTATGTAATTTACATTTCATTAAAGACTCTATATTCAAAATAATTCATTCATAATAGTTGGGATAATTATTTAATTTTCTCTTAATGAGATTCCTCATTATATATAAAAATTCCTAAATGTATTTAGATATTCCAATGTTTTTGATAAACACTATTAAATTAAATATATATGTGTGAACATTTGCTGGTCAGCTTAATACCAACTTGTATTTTTTGATTACCAGGAACTCTTCCAATTAAAGACGTTACTTCTGACACAAAAAGAAATTCTTCCCCTTCAAAATCTTTTTATAATAAAATAAAATGTGAAAGAAGTGAAATTTTTTAATTATTGATTTTTTTTTTTTTTTTTGATATTCTCTAACTTCTCCAAATTAATTTAGCTACATCTTTCTTCTGGAGGTTGAGTTGATGATATATTTTTTTGCCTTTTATGGTTTATGTTTATATGTGCAATTTTTATTGGTTAAAAAATCGTTTATATTTGTACAACAAGTATCTATAAATTAAAAAAAAAAAAACTTTTTTTAAAATAAAAAAAAAAATAAAAAAGAATTGAAGAAAATATGAAGGAAATAACAACACATTTTACATCGTCGTCATTATTATATTTTATAATGAGCATATTATTATATATGAATATATCTCCAAATTTTTCAGAAGCAACTTCTTTGACATATGCAGTAGCAGCTCATGAAAAGGCTTGCTTTTATGCTTGGATTGATAAACCGGGAGAAAAGATTGCCTTTTATTTTGCAGTAATTAATATTATCATTATCATGATTATTATCATTATTATAATCCCAACTTTATATAATTCATTATTTAATTAATTAATTAACTATTCATTACTTGTATTTATTTGTTCGTTAGGTACAAACTGGTGGTTCATTTGATATTGATTATTTGGTAACAGATCCAAAAGGTAAAACAATCTTAAATGGAGAGAAAGAACGACAAGGAGATTTTATATTTACGGCAAATTATGTAGGAGAATATTCATTTTGTTTTGCTAATGATATGTCAACATTTGCAGAAAAGCTTGTTGATTTTGAGATCACAGTTGAGAATGAACCGAGAGCCGAATTGCCCACCAATAATAAAGATTTTATGCCAGACCAAACTAATAGTATGGAGGAGAGTTGTTTGAAATTAAGTAGTAGTCTAAGTACTATTGCAAGAACTCAAAAATATTTTAGAACTCGTGAAAATCGTAATTTTTCAACTGTGAAAAGTACAGAAAATAGAATATTTTGGTATTCATTGTTGGAAAGCGCATTAATTGTTGGAATGGCTTGTGTACAAGTTTTTGTTGTAAAGACTTTTTTTAATACCACTAAAAGAGGTCATGTATAAACAGATGTATATGTATAGAGAAAGATAGATAGATAAATAATGATCTGATTTCTATTATTTTTATTTACTACGATTATTTATTTATTAATAACTTTGTTGAATAATTGTATAACATTCATTCACCAAAATATTAATAATAAATTATTAATATTATTCAAAAAATTGATGTCAAAGTTACACATTCTGAATGTCACACGGACCATATAAAAGAAATGATTTAGATCAAGCTTCTTTTTTTTTAATTCTTCGATCAAAAGATCGTAATAGTCGCAAAAACGTTATTCTAATAAAAACTTGGCTGATAAAATGTCTGATTGGGGTAAATTAACTTTTGAAAATAAATTACTATCATTAAAAATAAAAAAAAGTATATATATTCTTTTTAAAAAATTGTAGTAGAAAATTCTGAAGAAGCCGCCATTCCTAAAATTGTTATTTCAAATAAAAAGAAATGGATTGATGAAGATATTGATGAAGATCAAATTAAGGTATTTAATTTACTTTCACCATTTATATAAATGTATTTATATATTTACACATAGTAATTATTATATTTATTTTGATTATTTAGGATTCCTGGGATGTATCGTCTGATGAAGAAGAAGAAAAAAATACAAAAGCTGAAACAGCAACAGTAACGAAAAAGAAAAAAGGTTCAGTAGCAAAAAAAATAGCAGAAAAAGAAGAACAAAAAAAGAAAGAAGCAGCCGCGAAAAAAGCAAAGGTAAATTAAATAGATTCTTTTGTTTTTTATTTAAAATATAATTTTAAAAATAAAAAATTAAAATGATTAGAAACAAAATGGAGACGATGAAGATAGCGATTCAGAGGGCGAGGAGGACAAGGAGGGTGATGATGATGAGGGCGACGATGATGATGATGATGATCCCGTTGAAAAGAGAAAGAGAATTTATCAAGAACAACTTAAATCGGATCTTGAGAATGCAGAATCCATGTTCCGTGGTGTATCAATTAAAGGTGATTCATTTGTTTATTAGCTGTGAATTTACTATAATCTAGGCGATATATTTACTATTATATATATATATATATATATATATATATATAGATACGGAAGGGTCTCCATTAGATAAAATAAATCCTAGAACAAGAGATGAATTTGATGAATTTTCTAAACTTTTATGCGAAAGAATTAAAAAACATGAGGTCAGTGAAAATATCAATCAATTAATCAATAAACAATTGAAAACAATCTCAATAATCGTTATTATTATCATCATCGTTATTTTAGAAACAAGCATTATATGTTACATTTATTAATGGATTTGTTAAAGAATTATGTTCTAATCTTAAAGATGTTGAGATACGTAAACTTTCAAGTATCTTATCAACTTTAGCAAATGAAAAAACAAGAGCAACCAAAGAAAAAGGAAAGAAAAAAAGTAAATACATTTCTATTTATATTATAATTATTCATGTTATATATAATAAATAATGTTAATAATAATAAATTTTTTTTTGAATAATAAAATTGAAATGAAGATAAACCAAAACCAACTCTTCATGCTGAACTTGATGAAACCGCAGATTTTGGGAATTATCATGATGAATACGATGATGATTTTATGTAATAATCCAAATTATGATATTAGTGTTAGTGTTGGTTGTATTAGTAGTAATTAATGGTTGGTTGTATTAATGTTTATAATAGTAAATAATAATAATAATAAATTTAGTAGATTATAATAATTTATACATATTTAATTAAAAAAAAATAATAGTAAATTGATTGTTAAATATTCTTTATTTTATTATTATATAAAATCAATTCTTTTTCCAAGCCCTATTATAAATTGGGTTTTTTATTAACCCACAAACTTCTATGAATAGAACTCAATTATTATCAACTAATTACTCTTATACTGTTCATCTCAACAAATCTTAGTTTTTCATCAAACTGGAATTGACAATATACAATTAATAAAGAACATTAGCGTCGGATTCATTAGAAAAAAAAACTTTTTTTTTTGGTATGCCCGATCCAACAAACGTCTTAGTCAGCCATGTGCATTTGCCATTATTTAAGAGCATATGGTTTTTTTAAAGTAGAATTTTTGCCCTCTGAAATCATGTCGGGGAGCTCTAGGTAAGCGTGTATTTCCAAACTAACCCTAGGATAAAGACCATCACTGACTGGCCTTTCACAAATTCAAAGTTCTTGGACATGTAATGCATCACCAGTGAAGCATTGACACCATGGGATTTTTCTAGTTATTTAAGCATGTAACCAACTTCGGAAATGCCTAATGAGGTGGTAAAGTGAAATTGGGAAGAAAATCTTTTCACTAGTTACTTCGTGGTAGTGGGAGAATATTATTTCAGAAAGCTGATTATGATTGGCTGATTTTAATATTAAAACAATATGTTTACAAAATAACTAACGTATTCTATCTATACAATAAAAAATAATAAAGATAATGTTGTTTTCTATGGCTTTATGATAGTTTGCTTAGAGCTTACGTACGAACCATACAGAAGTCGTGCACATTTTCAATGATTGCACATAATAAAAAAATTATCAATAATATCAATCCTATTTAATAAAATATTTCTCACTTCAAAAAACAATTGTTGAAAAACACACGTAATAATCTTGTCTTTCGGCATATGATAATACAGTCAACCCCACATAACCAGCCGCCTCCGGTAAAATCCCTATCTATAAGCACATTTGTTTATATAGCTAGTGCCGAGTACGTCTTGAATAATCATTATGTTGTTTTGAAATTTTTAAGCTTGAAATGTCAGCTTTAATTGAAAGTGAATCATCAGTCTTTATAAAAGCAATCTATCCAATCACAATATACCTAGAATTCTTGTCTCGTACATAAAAAAATCAGGACCTCGGTCAATCACTTGAACTGGTATGTTGTGAAAAAAATACTCAGAATACAGTCAACCCGCAACCCCCTGGGAATGAGTGAGTGGGAGCGTGCATTTAGGGAGGGTGTGTGCATTTAGGGAATTAAAGCATTTTATTGGCTGCACATATTGGTGACTCATGTGACACTAATTAAAAAATTTTAAACTACAAAAAAAAATTCAAGACATGAATCTATCTATTGTAATTTGTTCCATTGTATTTATTTTTTTTTAAGTTAATATATTTTTCAAAAGAATTAACTGATTTTGCTTGTTCATTGTATGATCAATTTCCAAACTTGTTAACTATGGTAGAAATAGGTTGATAAGAATGTTAGCCAAAATAGTTTTTGAAAAAATCAATTTTGCCAAGCAATTTGGGATTTACAATATTCTTTGTATCAATAGACATACAAAATCTACCCAGCCTTTTAGTATTTAATTAAAGAGTCCAAATAATTTCAGATATAATTTTGACAACTAATAAAATTAATTTCAGTATTTATGAAAAACTATTTCACCGAGCCAACTTCGGTTAACATGCTTACAATTGACTCAATTGGGTGACTTTTTTGATTAAGTCAAAGCCAAATTTGTGAAATTTTCTAGGTTACACTATTAACAATGCATAATATCACGTGATAGTCACGGGAGTGCACTTAGGAAGGGTGGTTTTATATGAAAAGAGACCGTGCAGTGCAGGTGCACTTATCTCTTAAGTACTGAGCTTGGGAATGAGTGAAAGCGTGCATTTAGAGAGGTGTGCATTTATGGGGTGCATTTAGGGGTTGACTGTATATTACTAAAATGGTTAGTGAGTTAGTTTCCTTTTTTTAAAAATCTTGAAAATCTGACTACCCGCTTTTGTTAATACCAGTTCAATTATAATTGTCCAAGGTCCTAAAAAATCGATAGCTACCGAAAATCTTTACTAAAAAAGCAAACGAATATTCGAATAAACGTTAGATTCGACCAGTAATAGATAGTAAACTAACTAAACTAACTCCAAGTTCACTACTGAAACTTCTATTTTGTAGTTGAAGAATTTTGGGTTCTGTGAAGAAGGTAAAACAGGACTTTAATCAATGGCAAAATATATTAATATAATGAAATAGCTTTACAATCCAAAATCATGAGGAGGTATCTCTTTTTACCATGATATTTTTAACACGCAATAATAGTAAGTATTTCAATGAATTTTTAAAATGTTTTTTTTTGATTTATTTGTTAAATTTTTTAAAAAAGTGGAAAAAAAATTTTTATATAAAAAAAAAAAAAAAAAATAAATAAATTTATGTACGAAGAAAATTAAAAAAATATTAAAACACATAAAAAAAAATATTATATATAATATATACAATAACATAATATTATTAAACAAAGAAAAAAAAAATGCAAAATAAAGAAAATTTTTTTCATAAAAAAATTTTTTTTTAAAAAAATCAAAATTGTCATAAATTTTTTTTTTAAAATCTTGTGAAATTAAAAATCATAATTAAAGATTTCGTATTTGTTAGTAACAATAATAATATTAAAAGAAAAATCATATTTTTTTAATTGTTTAAAGCATAAATAAAATAACATTTGAAAATAAATTAAATATTTCTAATTATCTCAGAAAATTATTGTTATTATTATTATTATTATTATTATTAACTATCACATCATAAAAATTTTAAGAAAGGAACTTAATTTATATTTATATATATTTATATATATATATATATATATATATATACTAAATATAGTTAATTAATTAATTGATAAATGAAAAAATTTTTAGAGTTTTTTTACAAAATTAAAATTAAGAGTTATTATTTACTGTAGCAGCAGTGTTGTTGTTATTATTATTGTTGCTGTTATTATTTTGATTTTGATTTCCATGAATTTTTTGGTGACGACGTAAATTACTAACTACCGAGAAATGTCGACCGCATCCTTCAATTGGACATTTGAAAGCTATAAAAAAGTTCAAAAAAAAAATTTTTTTTTATTAATTGATCTCATATATAAATTATGCGTGTAATCATTTGATGTGTAATCATAAAAAGACTTACGTTTTTCACCGGTATGACTATACATATGAGTTTGTAGTGAACTTGGCCTTGTAAACCGTTTTTGACAAATCTCACATTTATATCGTTTAGGAGTAGTTGAAATTGTTTTCGAACTAAAAGTTGTCATCATAGTTTGTGGGGGTGGAACTGGGTGTGGTGAAGTAGAAGAAGATCGATGATGTTGTTGTTGTTGATGATGGTGGTGATGATGATGTTGATGATGATGTTGTTGTTGTTGTTGAAGATGTTGTTGAAAAGCCGCTACTGCTGCTACATTTGAGCCAATTTGATGGTGGTGATGATGATGGGGATGATTGTTTGAGAGGTGATGAGGATGAGAAAGAGGAGGAGGATGAGGGTGGAGATGGAGATGACCACCACTACTGCTGTAATTATTTATTGATGTTGATATGGTGTTATCGTCATTTGTAGTAGGATCGCTAACAGTCGTCGTGCCATTGGTCGCGAACCTGTTTGTAATTGCAGCAGTTACTGCAGTTACCGTATTAGTAGGTGCATTGGCTGTTGTAGTCGAATTATTCACAGAAGCCGTTACTGCGGCAGCGGCAGCCATCGTAATTGGGTTATAATCCTGTGGTGTTGGTGGAGCAGAAGTCGGCGAATTGAAATTTGGAGGTGAAGAAGTTGAATGATGATGATGTTGCTGCTGTTGTTGATGATGATGAAGAATAGCAGGGCCATTACGATCATATCCACCTACTTGATGAATAAAATAACCAATAGTAGTCCCGGAATTATTATTATTACTATTATTATTACTATTACTATTATTATTATTATTATTATTATTATGAGTTGCTTCCAGTTTCATTGATGGTGTCGTATCATTAAAAAGTGTAGAATCTAAAGCTCTTTCATCATAACCTTTTCAATAAATAATATAGCACACGATTATTATATTATAAACATTTATTATAATCATTATTCAATTAATTAAATTTATATTATATATATATATATATATATATACCAGCATTATTTTGAAAAGATTGTTGTTGTTGGATCATTGGAACAATAGGAGCATTTGTTCGACGATCCATTTGAGTTCCTGATGAAGAGTTAGAATAATGACTCGACGAATATCTTTTGGAATAAAGGATAATTATCAGTACATTTTTAATATTTAAAAAGAGAAAATCTGAGCAAAAATATATACGGAACAGGTATTAAAATACATGTAGAACGCATGTAAAAACTCACGATGTAGAATTTGAATAAGTGTCAGGTCCGATGATTGATAAAGATTTATGACCTCGTAAATCATCATTATTGTTGGTAGTATTGGTGTTGTTATTAGCATTAATAGATTGCTGTGGTGGCGGTGGTGGTGGTGGTGAAATGGAATTTAAATGAGAATGATCCGTGATTATATTATTGTTGTCGTTGTTGTTGTTAAGATCGATTGGATCTTGAGAATCCATCATCATATTGTTATTATTATTTATTATGGAGGAATTATTTGATGTGTTTGTAGTATTTGTAGTTGTTTCGGTAGTCAATGTTAGATTAGAATCTAAAGGAGGAGAAGGATAAGCGGCTTTTGATTCGTAAGTGTAAGGAATTTGTTCTTGTTGTTGATGAATATTATTATTAAATGATAATGGTTGTTGTTGTTGTTGTTGCACGTAATTAGGAATTTGTTGAGCAGTTATATTAACAATTTCTTGATTATCTTGATTATTACCAATGTTTGTATTAGGAGGTGGAGGTAAATGTGAAGAAGGAGAAATTGAAGTGGGATTATTATTAACGAAATTGTTTGGAACTAATGCCGCTGATAAGATTTGTTGATATTGGTATTGGTTAAATTTTTGCTGACGACAAAGCTGCTGTTGTAATATAGAAAAATTGTAAGTAACAGAATCCAAAGGTAACTGATGATTTTGATTTTGATTTTGATTTTGTTGAAATTGTTGAAATTGTTGTTGCTGTTCTTGCTGTTCTTGTTGTAGTCTATAGCTGAAATGTGTAGTTGGCGTTGTCATAACGAATTAAAAACAAAAAAAAAAAGATAAACTAAATCTAGAGAGAAATGATTAAAAATTATAGATTTATATATTCGTATATAAATAAATATCAGGTATACTTTTGACTTGATTTTTTGATAATAATAATGTTGCTAGTAACTAACAAGAATTGATTGATTATCACGTAAAAAAAGAAAATTAAAATTAAAATCAGAATGATAAAAATAAATAGTAATTTTTATTCAAAAAAAAAAAAAAATAAAAACTTACAAAATTTTGAATAATGCTACACAAAAAAAAAGTATTAATAATTTCTGGTATGCATTTTCTTTCCTTTTGATTGTCGCAAGATTTGTTTTTATCTTTTTTAATTTAAAAATTTTTTTAAAAATTTATTTATTTATATATTTATTTATAAGTAAATAAAATATGGGGGTAGATGTGTGTATGAATGCTATGGTTAATTGATGGTTAATTGATTTAATTGATGGTTAATTGATAGTTAACTGGTAATGGTTTTTTGGGGGTGATGTTTTCTATGATTTTTTTATATAATATTCTTTTTTATTCTTTTTATAAATAAATTTATCATTGCATGGTTTTTTAAATATAATAAACACTAAATGCGCAAATAATCTAAGATAAAAAAACGTTTGACCCGATTTGCACACAGCACCGAAAAAAATTTTGATGTGAATGATAATTTCTGAAATCGGAGAAAAGAATTAAAAACAGTTAATATAAATAATAAATTATTTATAAACAATATTATATAGATATTTTAAATATTTTATTAATATTAAAAATTAATTTTAATTACTTTTACTCTACTACCACACCTATTGTTATTATTATTATTATTATTATTTGCTACTAAAGTACTATTGAATGCAGAAAAAAACTTAAATTTCTTTTTATTTTTTTTGTTTGTGGGAAAAGAAGAATGTGGGGGCAAAAAAAGAAGTAAAGGGGGGAGATAATTTTATAAAAAAAAAAATTAAAATTAGTGTTAGTCAACTAATGTGTTAGTAATATTTCTTTTCACTACTTGGAGAAAGAGCAAAATTATATATATACGTTTATGCTAATATCAAAAAGTAATAAATAAAAAAATAAAAATTTTCTTTTGCGAAGCTTCTTTGGTTAGAAAAGTCCTAAATTAGGATTTATTAGATGAGTAATTTTATTTATTATCAATCAAAACTAACTGATGTAATATTCTCGACGTAATATATACTGCTTAGTTAATTTATATATATACTGCTTAATTATAATGTAATGAATGTAATGGTCAGATGAAATAATCCCAAATTATAATAATTAAAAAAATACGTGTTACCCACTACTAAACTTTAAATTTCTTAATTAAAATAGTTAATAATATATTTATCAAAAGATATTTGATTAGTTGCCCAATTACCTAATTATTTTTTAAAATTAATTTTTCACGACAAAAAAAACATTGCTGATCGAACTTTTTTTTTTTTTAAAAAAACCTATATATAAATAGATTATTCTTGGAAGGTTTTTTTTAATCTAATTTTAATAAAAAATTCCCCCGAGACAAACAATGAAATTTTTCCAAAAAGATTATATAAAGGATAATTTTTATTAACGAAAATAATTATATTATTATTTTTTTAATCTTTTGATTGTCTCCAATTAAACCAAAAATCTATAAAAATCTATAAAAAATCTCATACCTTCACCTCTTCTTCCGCTTAACTTGTAACAAAGTTTTTGATTATTTTACCCTTTTTGGTATCTTTTTTTGCTATCAGAATACATGTGCTTCTTTAATAAAAATAAATAAATAATAATAAAAATGTAAAAAAAAAAAAAAATATATAAATTTTTGTAAACGTTCATCCATCTCATGTAGTGTAACTTCTCACATAATGTTCATGTGTAATTCTAATTTTGGAATAGATTGTTTTGGAATAGATTGTATATTACGAAACCGCATACAACAAATTTAACAAATTACATAAACTCGATCTTATAAATATTAATACGAGTATGCATGTATAACCTTAACCCCACCTTTTACCACCATACAAGTTTGGAAAGTGTTAATTCTCAACTTCCCGAATTTTTATTAATTAAATATTCGATTGATTGATAAATTTGGTCATTTCTCTCCTTTTCCGATAAAATTATATATTAAATATTAATATGATCATAAGGCAAAACTTGAGAATCTAAATAAATTTATTTTTATCTCTTTATTTCATTGTTAAACTTAATCATATTATAATATAATAATAACGTCAAGCCATTGATTATTTTTTCTTCGTAATAAATTTTTCCGGTGACGTGCGTGACGAAATTTTGTATGGATTAAATTAAATCCTCCTGCATATGAATCTAATGTTTTTTTTTATTCTGCATGTGCGAATTCGTTTAATATTAACAAGTATGTGACTAAAAATATGTCTAAATAAATATCCATATTTACAAAGAATTCTTATAAAAAAACAATTCATTTTAAAAAAAAACAACAATGAACAATGAGTATCTAATTTCCGAGTTATCTCATTTATTTATTTATTTATTTATTTATTTATTTATTTATTTATTTATTTATTTATTTTATTTTATTTATTTTATTTATTTACTTATTTATTTATTTACTTATTTACTTATTTACTTATTTATTATTAATTATAATATATATGCGATTTTCTTTTTTCTTTATTTTTTTTTTTTAATAGAAAAAGAGATTTTTTTTATTAATAGTAGATTTAAAGATAAAAAAAAAAAAGAAAGATTGATTGATGGTGAATTAACTAATTAATTACTAAATATCATGCACAAAGGAATTTAGTCATTAAGCATAAACACATTATCTGACCAATTATTACTAGTACTAGTATAAATTTCCATTCTTTCAATTAATGCTTCTTTACTAGAAATAAAAAGTTCATTCATATGTTGAACTGGAATTGGCTCCAAAGGATCCATCGTCGTCATCATCATTGTTATACTATTATTATTTAATAATTGTGACGATAATGTAATATTCATGACAGTAGCATTACCACCACCACCATTACTATTTCCATTGATAATAGAATTTGCTCCGGTTGTGTTAGTATTGGTAATTGTATTTGGCAAATAACCTCCATTATCATTGTCATTATTTAAAGAATTGTATAGTTGAGGTCTATTATATATATATATATATATATATATATATACAAAATTAAACAAAGTGTTGGAATATTTTCAAAATAAATAAATATTTTCAAAAAATTATTGCCTACCGATAATTTGGAGCTGTTTTATCATTTTGTATTCTACCCCATGGCATTCTTACTCTTGGATTACCTATCACAAATACATGTAAACGAAGATGAGAATGTGAATGAGAATAAGAGAAGAGGGAGAAATATATAATATATAATGATGATTACTACTATTACTACTACTAACTACTACTAACTATTAATGCTGCTACTAATACTACTTCTGTTATTTCTTTAATCCATATATATATATATATATATATATATATATATATATCAAAATCACAAACTTTACTAGATGGAATGCTTATAAAAAAAATTTTTTTTTATATGTATGCAAGGAGATTTTGAGCTTCTTAAGGTCAAGGTATTCTTTTTTCACAAGCATATGTTGTTTACGCGATGATTATCATTAAGATAATTATAAATTAAACAATTAAAAAAATTATGCGTTTTTTTTTTTTAAATTGAAAATAACCATCACACCTTGGAAAAAAAGTTTATTTTTAGGAATTGCTGTAGAGATTCGCATTGGACGATTTCCGCAAAATGCTCCTTGCATTTCTATAAGAGCTCGTTGTTGTTCAATTTCTTCTCCAAAACGAACAAATCCATATCCTGAAAAGCAAGAATATTTAGATATATATATATATATATATAGCTTTTTTTTTTTGTTGCGTAAAATTTACCGCGAGAAATTCCTGTCATTGGATCCGTCATTATTTTAGCAGATTTACAACTTGGATAACGTTGATAGAAAACAGTCTAACATATAATATTATTTATATATAAAGATTAATCAAATATTATTATATTCTTTAAAAATAATGATATTATTATTACCATTAATATCCATTCATTAACATCAGGCCCTAAATCACCAACAAATATTGAAAATTCTGGAATACGATCATCTCTTTTTTTAAAAAATAAAATCTCATTTTTGTTAATCGAATCAAACATTCAAACAATCAATCAATTGAATACTATATTCCTTACTTTTTATCAGCCAAACCACCACCAAACGCCCAATTTAACTTAAAAATTCTATTAGTGCCAGGAATTGACGTACCATTTAAACTGGCCAAAGCTTTAACTGCTGCTGCATTACTTAAAAAATCTACAAAACAGTAACCGGCATTTCCTCTCCTAATAATAATAACACAAATATAAAATAATTGATTTTTTGTAATAATTCGTCAAATTTATTATATAATTAGTTGGTTGGTTAGTTAGCTGTTAGTTGGTTAGTTAGTTACCCTGTAAATTTGTCTCTAATAACTTTAACACTAACATTTTCTCCATATTGATACCATATTTGACGAACATAATTATCATCCATCCAAGGTTCAAGTTCTCCCATCCTTAAGTATATTTATATAACACACACATATATACATATATAGATTAAAATGGGAACAAAAGTTACCACAACAAATTTAGTTTATATCATACCATAAAGTTGTTTTGTCGTCAACGCTACCATCGTAAAGTTGTTGTTGATATTGCTGTTGGTATTGTTGCTGATATTGTTGTTGTTGATACTGATCGTATTGGTAAACCATTATTACTAATACTGTTATTATTGTTGGTATTATTATTATTATTATTACAGATTTGAAAAGCAGTTAATCGCAATTTTTATTTGAAAAAAAGATCTTTTTTATTTTTTTTTGATTTGTATGTGACTTTTTCAAAAAATTTTAATAACGACGATCATTTCTTATTAAATTTAACAATTTATTTTATATACAAACATGAAAAAAAAAAAAAAATGAAAAAAATAAATTATTTACAATTCAAAAATTTCAGTGTGTACTAGGAAAAGACCTTTACGAGTACTTTGTGACATAGCTGCATTTGTAATATCTTTAAGCATAAGAGATGGACCACAAGCACCAACAGCCACATCGCCCGAACCATGGTGTCTTTTAACATCTTGCATTATACCTTCAAATTTAGGTCTACCGATGTGTGATATTTTTGACAAAGCTGAATCACTACTACTATTAGTATTATTATCATTTGGAATTGGTTTTGTAACAAAAATTTTTATATCTAACATGTACTTGTTATCGTTATTGGACTTTTTTAAACTATTATTAAATACTTCTTGAATTTCTTGAATTTCTGATGAAAACCAATTATATGAATCTAAAGAGGAGAGTATAAAGTATTAATAGATATTCTATAAATAAAAATAAATAAATAAATAAAATAAATAAATAAATAAAACAAATAAATAAATAAATATATATATATACATATATATATATATATTCCTACCAAAATTAGGAATCACCCATATGAAATAAATTGTAGTTGTTGCAATCGCCATACCAGAAACTAATCGATCAACTAGACTTCTTAAAATACTAATCATTGGAGTAATGCCAATTCCACCAGAAAATAACATTACTGTTTCATAATCCATGAATTGTACGCTTGATTTACCATACGGTCCTTCGATACTTATATTCAATGTAGGATTTATCACATCTGTTTCTCTTATTGCTCTATCAAACAACGAATTGGTAAATTTACCAACTCTTTTTAGATGAATTGTTGATATATTGTTGTTTAATGATAATAAAGAAGTAGGTGACGAGGATATTGATACAGGATGCCAAATTATTAAAGTTGATGACAATGGTTTCTTTAAATTTGGAAAGTATACAAATATGTATTGACCGGCTTCATAAAACATGTTGTATTTGATGGTTATTTTCGTTATATCATTTTGAATTGTTTCTAATTTTATAATTTTTGCATTTTTCTTTGAGAGATAAAATCTGATCGAAACATCAATCGAGTAAAGAAGAATTCCGATTATTTCAAAATAAAAATTTTCCGAAAAATGAAAAATACTTGCAATAACAAAAACTATGAATCCAATAATATGTGCCCAATAAAAAAATTCAAAATATCTTCTTCTAAATATTGAAAGAGAAGTTAATCCCAATAGTGCTAATGAAAGAAAAGCTATAAAGCCTCTTGTACGAACAGTGCTTCCAAATATTGCTGCGGTTAGATCACCGCCTGCTTCATATCCTTCTTGTATATGACCCATGCCATGAAACATTATACAAAAAATTATCATTCTACCAACCCATCTATGGAATTTAATAATACGTTCAAAAGGTATACCCAAAAATGTTAAAAATATAGAGTTACGAGAAGCTAACGGAAATATAAAAGCTGCATTTGCCACACCAATCCGACCAGCTCTATTGTTTAGGTTAGTCGGGAAGTTGGCATTTGATGTTTGAAACGGATGAAGAAAGAAAAATAAATTAAAAAAAATGAAAACGAATAAAAGAATAATTTCTCCAACACTCATATCACCAACACTTGTAACATGGATCGTAGTATTCCATATTTTGTGAAACCACACGGTTATGAAAGAATGAATCGGAGCGATATCAATTCCTTCTTCGTTTTCTTCTAATATTTCTTCAGCTATTGCTTTAAGTTTTTCATTCAAGTTATTGTTTATTTGTCTTTTTCTACGTTGTAATAAACATTTAATTTGTGAATATTGATATGGAATTGCTAAAACGATTATTAAACCAATAACAGTTGATACATAATAGTAAGCAGCTGAAGAATCAGGTGAAGCATCCATTTCTAATAATTTTTGATTTTTTAAAAGTATCCAAATATATTTAATTATATATAAAAGACTGATGCAATTAAAAAAATTAATTGTATCGATGATGAATAATGCATTTTTAGATCATTTGATATTTTTAAAAAAAAATATATATATAATTTAAGGCTGTGAAAATTTTGATATAAGCCACACTCGCGTACAAAACTTTTTTTGATATCTTTAATTCTAAGCCATTATTTAATTATTCCGTTTTTGATCATTCTATTTAATTTTTTTTATACTCATTCTCTCTCTTTCACAAAAAATATTATTTTTTAATTTTTTTAATTAATAAAGTTGAAATTTTTTTTGAAAACAATCTACAATTATATAAACGCAAATATAAATATATAAATATTAAATATGAGGAATATTTTCAATATTTTCAATATTATCTTCTTCATTTTCACAACATTAGCTTACACAACATTTTCTTATCCTCGAAGGTCGCCAACTTGCGATGTTTATCAAATGGTCAATGGAGACCACGGAGCATATTTTGTTAATAATACGGGTGGATATTCCTTAACTCAAAAAAGAAGCTTAGACGGTAAAATTGAAATATCAATAATTGGAACAAATCCAATTAAAGGTTTACTTATTTATGCACATGATGCAATCGGAAATCGGTTTGGTAATTTCGAAACAAAAGTTGCTGGTGTTGCAGCTAAAAGCGACTGTGGTGGAGTTGGTTTATCAAACACGATGCAACATAGTGATGACACTTTAAAGAATTTGCCGTTGACTTTCACTTGGTCACCAACTCCAGATGCAAGTGCAGAAATTGTACATATTGAAGCGTTAATTGTTATAGAGTTTAGAAGTTGGTATATCTTGAAGAAAATAAGTTTCAACTATCTGGATCCAACTTCATCTGTTGATACTACTGACTCGAATACTCTACCAACAATTCCAACCACCTCTATAAACAATAATGACAATCGTTTCTTTGGTAGATTTGGTTTTTTTTCAATAGTGTTCACTTTTGCTTTATTAGTTTATTTCATTGGCGCATTTGTTGAATATTTATTAAAGAAGCAAGATATTAAAGCAAGAACATCTTTAAAATCTTGATAATTTCTTTTATTTTGTTTTCAAAGAATATTTTAATATAAATATGTAAATATTATTATATGCATTACTATTACTACGATTAATTCATGTAATTAACAACCAGTTGAAAAACTGCTCAAAAAATTCGTGTTACAATTATTAATTAAAAGTAGCCAATTAAATGTTGACACTTTTTTATATAAATTTTAATATTTTTTTTTTTGTAAATTTTTTTTTTAATAAATATTTTTCAAAAAAAAAAACTAAAAATGACAAATTTTCTTACAATCTTTTTTTTTATAATTTTAATATTGAATCAATCATTTTCTGGTATAGTTTTATATGAGAGTTGAAATTTTGATATTTATGATTTGAATTGAAAAGAAAAAAAGGAGTAATTGTTTTATTATTATTTTATCTCGTCAAAAAAATAAAAATAAAAAAGTTTTTAGTGAAGAAGAACAAAAATCATTTATCTCTCCTGAGCAAATAGAATTAAGTGGAAAATTTGTAGACAATCCATTTAATCGTAAGTGAATCTGTCTACCTATCAGTATATCTGCTGTTACTATTATATAATAAATTCATTTTTACATATAAATACTTTGCATTTAGAGGTAGTAAATGGACAAAAGAACACAGTTAAGATTACCTTTGATAATAAGGGCGAACTCAATTATACTATTACCGTAATATCGGGGAGATTGGTTAATCCAAGTAATCACGATGAAATATTTCGTAACGTAAGAATGTTCATAATACATTAATGAGGGAATGAAAAATATAATAAATCAATAATAATCATTTCATATAATAATGATTTCATAATTTGAATAGTTGACAGGTATTAAATATAGTCTTCCAGTGCCACCGATGGATCATGTTGAAGTTTCATATAGTTTTTATTCAGAATTTCAGCCACAAGAATTAGATCTTATTATTAATGTTTTCTTTACCGACAAGGTAAAAAATGTGAGAGAGTTTGTGTATATATACATATATAATTATAAATTAAAATTGGTTTTGTTTTATTTAGGATGGTAAAATTTATAGTGGTGTTGGTTATAATTCAACTGTAACAATTGTTGAACCTGAACAATCTATTTTTGATTTACAATTGTTAGTAGATTTATCATCATTATTACTATTACTATTAATTACTATTACTGTTTTTTATTAATAATAGTATTGATACTATTTTTTAGGATTATTCTATATTTATTATTATCAGGAATTTTTGGCGCAATAGCATATACGATTTATAAAGCATTCTTCGGAACTAAAACCAAGTCTAAAAAACCTAAAAAAGTAAATTATCAGTATTATTATTATTATTAATTATTATAATAATAGTAACTACAACAACAACAATATTATTATTATTTAGCGTGTTACTAAAGACGATGATGATGCTGCTGGAACTGCAACTGGTTCAACTGCAACAACTAGTAATGCAACCTATGATGAAAGTTGGATTCCTGAACATATTTTAAAATCATCACAAGGTCGTACTTCATCTCGTAGTAAAAAGAAAAGTTAATTTATTATATGGATGATGAGTGGATCGATTGATGATGAATGATGAAGAATGGAAGGGGGGAGGAAGGAGGGATTATTATTATGGAATACTAGTGATAATGGACGATTTTTCTTATTTCATTATTTTATATAGTGAAGAAATACAAAAATATCTTTCAATTAGACCCAATACTAAATAAAAATAACATATATATATTGTGTGGATCAATAATATTTTTAAAGTTAGGGTATTTTGTATTCATTTACAACGGTAAACATGAAATAAAAAATTATATAATATGGTCAGTAAAAATTTCAAAATCTATCTACCAATTTTTTAGCTACAGTCATAAAACAATAACATCAAGTGAAAGCTTGAGACTTACTCTTTCACTTAATGCGCATAGATTTTTCATTTTCATTTAATTGTTTTGTTTTATTTTAAAACATTTTTGTAAAACTTTTTAGCAAACAAAAATAAGCTGAAATAAAAATTTTGTTTGTTAGAATCTGCAACGTAATTTTTTTTAACATATTTGACCCCACGTGCGACCCATGTAATAATTATGGCTCTGTGCTTTGTAACCTTTTATATTTTTCTCCTACGAAAATGAATTAATATGGCATGCCAGAGTGGACAAAAGTTTAAAGCTGAATCTCAAGCAAATCATCCCTTTTAAAATATATCAAATTACTCCAATGGGTTAGTTTATCTTTTGAATTTTTTTTCCTGAATCAAGTATTTCTTAATTAAACTTTTCCTTTCTTTTAAAACTTTTGATTTATTTTACTTTCCTTTTATAAATTATTCATGTGGATGGCCGTTATTAGAAATTTGTTTACATAAGCTTTCTAATCTTATTTATTAAGCGTCTTTGATTTTTTTTCTTGAGGATAAATCCCAAGCACTTGAGGGTAAAACCCAAGTACTTGTGATATTCTCAAGCTTCACAAAAAATATTGATACCAAAGATGGAAATTTTTTCTATCCACAAGTCGCATTTCTTTAAACTTTTGTCCTTGTCAGCTGACCATAAAAATTTCCCATGCTGCGATAAATCATTTTGTGTCACGAAACATTCGGGAGACAATCTATCTATATATAATAAATGATTTAAATATAAATATCAAATGATTTATACATTAGCAAATACAGTATTAAAAATCAAAAAACCCCTTTTCAAAAAATCTATAAAATGTCCACAAGATTTTTAAAAAATTTAACAAAAGAATATCAATCAATTTTACAATCAGGGGATTATTATGATGTGGTGATAGATGTCGGAGATGATGATGATAGAAAAAGATTTAAAGCACATTCAATAATTTTACGTACAAGATCAATGTATTTTCGTAGTGCTTTATCATCAAATTGGGTTAAGAAAATCGACGACGATAAATTTTACTTTAGAAAACCAAATTTTTCAACATTTGCATTTCAAAAAATTTTAGAGTAAGTGTTAAATTTTTTGATTTTTTTAAAAAAGTTATAATTAATGTTAACTCATATACACGCATCATATATCTTATATAGATATATTTACAGTGGTGATATAAAATTAAGTGAAAATGATGGTATAATTGTATATTTAGATATAGTAATTGCAGCAGATGAATTATGCTTGTCATTATTGGTCGAATATTTACAAGATCGAATAATATCAAAGAAATATCAGGCAATTAAAAACAATTTATGTTACTGTTTAACAATGACAAATCGATATCAAAGTCTAAGTAAATTATATTTACATTTTAATTCATTGATGAAAAATAGAGCACATATGATATTTCAATCTTTTGATTTTAATCTGTTGGATAAAGATATTTTAATATCATTGCTGAAATCAAGTGATCTAATGATGGATGAGATCGATGTGTGGAAATGTGTTATTAAATGGTGTTGTCTCCAACAACCAAATCTACCTTACCCAAACAATTTAAAACAAAAAGATTTGGAAGTTTTAAAAATCAGATGTAGGGACTTTCTCCCATTTATAAATTTTAATCATATTTCAAAAAATGATTTTATTTCAAATATCAAGCCTTTAAAATCTATTTTCGATCCAGAGTTTTTTGAGAAGATTGATGATTATTATAATCTAGCTAGCAAGAATTCTTTAATTCATTATAATTTATTATTGTCAAAGCGTCGAGGAATCAATTCAAAATTAATCGGAATCTGCCAATTGTATTTGATATCAGATTGGTTGGATGGTCTAACACCATCGTCAACATATTTACGATCACCATCATCATCGTCAATTCGTTCTTGGGCAATGCCATATGAATTGAAATTGATATTAAGAGGAAGTGAAGATGGATTTACACCAAGAACATTTTATCAAAAATGCAGTAATATAAATTCAACTTTAATATTAATTAAAACATCAGCATATGATTTATTTGGTGGTTATAACCCTTTAAGTTGGTCTTCAATAGCATTTAAAAAAATCAAATCCAAGAAAAGTTTTATTTTTAGAATGGATTTATTCAATAATCAAATTCTTAATACAAGATTAAGTAGAGTGAAGCTTTCTCATCATGAACATGCATTAATAAATGATCCTGAATCGGGCCCTATTTGGAATAGTGGATTGAGTTTATACAGTAAAAATATTAATGAGAATTTTGTTTGTAAAGTATTTAATGGAAAAGAACAACATTATGAAAAAAAACTTTTATATAGTAAACAAGAACTTCAAAAGGGTATATGTACATATAATATTGATGAAATTGAAGTATTTCAAATAATCAAAAAAAAAAATTTATGTTAAATCACATTATTAAATTTATTAAAATAAATAAAAATGAAATACAGTCGTAATATTCCCCCTACTTTTGTGGGATATAATTGTGATCATTTCACGTGACTTTTAAAATTTTATATCAATAAATTCTGTCAACAAGACTGATGTTTTGCTTTATCTGCAGAACTATTTAAACATTTTATTAATTCACGAACATACTTAACATCTTTTTTTGTAACAAATTCTTGTTGCTCTAAGAATCTTTTTGCAGTTTCAAATGCTTTCCTTCCTCCCTCTATAGAAATAATAGATTTCAGTTTTATGAATTTATAAATTTTGAGTTTTTATTTTTATTATTCAATTCTTAGTATAAAAAGTAAAAATAAATATAGTTGTGAAACGATATAAAATAAAATAATTGATGTGAACATTTTTGAATTCATGATTTTATGATTTATTAATTTTATGAGCTATTTTTATTATTGTTTATTTATTTCTTCCTTTTAACAGTTTGGAAAGAACGATTTTCTAAATTCGTGAATGTATACATATTATGCCTAAGTCAAAACCAAGTTCTTTTATACATGTAAAAAAGATACTTTGCCACAACTGTGAAAGAAAGGATATTTTTTTTTATTGTTAAAAGAAAACAGCCATGACTTTCTTTGTTGTTAAAGGAATCAACCAACCCTACAAAAATTTTTTTCCACAAAATGTATGGTTTTTCCATACATTTGCTGACTAAATTTTTTATAGGGTTGCTGAGTTATATAATATAGTTACAGTTACGTCATATCTATATTGTAACCACCCCGGGTCAGGAAGCAAAATTATAAAATACCAGAAGTTCCAATAAAAATTTAGAATGGCTAATAATAATAGGATTCCGGTACTGTTGGTTGGAGTCAGTCTCGGATTTGGTCAAAACTTTCGCCCTTTTTTTTCAATGTTTAAAATCTCTTGATAAGTTGGTCAATCTAATAAAATCGTGATAAGCTGTAACCCTATAAAAAATAAAATACGGAATAAGTACGTAATGCAAAAAGTACGGAAAAGACGTACAAAAGGTGCGGGAAAGACATATAAAAAGTTCGGAAATTTGTTTTTGTTACATGAACTGTTTTCGGACTTTTTATATGTCTTTCCCGCACCTTTTGTACGTCTTTTCCGTACTTTTTGCATTACGTACTTATTCCGTATTTTATTTTTTTATTATTATAGGGTAAGTTGGCCAACCCTTCTTCTCACATGATATTTGCATTGAAAGGGGTCATTATTACTATTTTTAGCAATGTGTCAAATGATCTGACGTAAAAAATTATATATTAATATATTATCTATTATGAACATTAATATTTTATTATCTAGTCAATTATATCATTTTATCATTTTGTTAGTTACATCATTGATTGTAACATTTATTATTATTATCTCAGAAACCCCGTTTCTTTTTATATTGTGAACAATATATTATTATCTTATTAGTTATATCATTGATTGTATCATTTATTATCTCAGAAAAAATGTTTCTTTTTTGTATCATGAACAATACATTTGTATTTTAAGTTATATCATTAATTGCATCATTTATTGTCTCATTTGATAATTTAGAAACCATTTCTTTTTTGTATCATGAACAATGCATTTATGTTTTTATTATATTTATATGTATAAAAGGTTGATTTCACAATCTTATATAAAGATCAATGGAAATAAATATTGTTTTTAAAAGCCCCATTTACATTTATAAAACCCTTATAATTATGAATAATTTGATACTAAAAATTTAAAGTCATGTGTCCTTAATAATTCAATTCTCTCAATAAGTCAGTCCATCATGTCCAGCCATTTATGGCCAACTTATCAAGTTTACCTATGTACCACTACATTTGATAAGGGGATACCATTACCAAAAATTGCTAGAGATAAATAATTACCTAGTTCTTTAATTGAATGGATCCTTCCACAAACATTATAAAAATAAAAGGATTCCTAAATGTGGAATATTTTTCATTTTTGTATATACAAAATTATTCAAAAATTTACATTTAATTTGTGAGATAAAAAATTTGACACTAAAAATCGAATAGTTTTTCTACAATCACTTTCAATTTTCATCAGATAAACTGACAGAGATCTTGCACATTCTCTATATAAAAAATTCAAACTTTACATTGTTGATTAGAAAATTCCTGTCCAACCAGGAATTTTTGATGCTAATTTGTAATTACAGTCATACAGTGTGACATGAAAAAAATGGCAATATTTCTTTTAATAAAAAAGTATCTAAAATCATCTAATAAAAATTATACCAGAGAATCAAAAGATCTTGGATTATTATGTATAAAAATTTTGATGCATATTATTATATAGGCTTTAGAGCAATGATTACATTAAATTTTTTTTTTTCAAAAATAATCAAATTTCTTTTATTCTTAATTGATAAAATTCTGGAGTCATGTAATTTTATATTGATAATTTTCAGAACTTAAGCTAAAATTGATATGATTTTTTTGTATGATTATTATGTATGTTTTTATGCTAGAATCACTATTAAAAAATCCCATGTTAAATTTTAGAGACAAAAATTTAGTAAAATTTGAAAAAAAAGATGTGGATCAGCTTTAAAAAAAAACTGACAATAGTATTTCATGTTCATTTTTTTATTTAATAGAGTAATTGATGGGATTTTAAATGAATCAAATTTTATTTAATTATCTTATGTATTTGTTGAGCAATTCAATTTTTATCTGTGCCATTTTTTTGTGACACACTGTATCTCTTTTATATCACCCCTTTTGTATTGATAACTTTGGTGGGATATAACTGAGGTGGGATATATCTCAAGCAGTTGATCATTTCACATGATTTTTAATTTAAAATAAATTTTGTTTTATTCAACATTAATAAATTCTGTCAACAAGGATTGTCTATAGAACTATTTAAACATTTTATTAATAATTCAACAACATACCTAATATCTTTTATGTAGTTGTTCCAAGATCCCTTCTGCAGTTTCAAATACTTTCCTTCTTTCTTATAGAAATAACTGGTTCCTTTTTACCATTTCCTCTCCCTCTTCCATTTCAACATTTTCAGATTGCCAGACACCTTCTGAAATGAGAATATCTTCAACAATATTTTCGTCAGTAGGCAATTCAGTTGTTATAATATCTGAGTCAATTCTTTGTTGTTAAAGGAATCAACCAAGTTACCACCAAAAAAAAAAAGAATAATTCATAATTAATTTCTTTGTTGTTTGTTAAAGGAATCAACCAAGTTGCCACTAAAGAAAAAGGGAATTAATTTCTTCTTTGTTAAAGAAATCAACAGAATAATTCCTTTATTATTATTAAATGTTAGGTACACTTGTATATCATGTACAAATAAGTTTAAAATTGGGATATAATTTGCCAAAAAAGTGGGGATAGGGATATAACTCAATTGAAATATAAATGAGGTAAAGTTTATATAATGCAAGTCACTTAGTCCCACAACTTTCTATTGGTCATTTTGGGGTTTTAAAAAAATTGCCACCATTCAATTCAGCTTTAAAAAAGGAGTCAATTCATGTAAAAAAAAAATTGCCTCAAATTTTTTTAAAATTTGAGAGTTATGCTCAGAAATGCAATAATAATTTTTGCATTACAATGTTTTGAGTTGCATGGCCAGATTTGGGAACGATTTTCTTTTGATTTCTCAATGGTGCATACTAATGATGCCATCTGTAAATAGTTTGGCCATTCTGTAATATGACAACTTTTCAAGTATGCAGTTGTCAGAAAATCTGTAATATGTAAATGTATCTGTAATT
>CAJVPN010000290.1:0-33072 GCA_910592215.1 Entrophospora candida
AATAAAAATAGAAATAAAAGATTTGGTTCGGAATTAGGGTATTTCGACTAACAAATTAGCATTAAATCCTAATTCTGATAACAATAGCATGGTTTTATTTTGTGAAAATGACGATCATTACCGAATAAATTTTTATTTAACAATATAAAAAAATGATAAAAATACATTTAAAAAAATAACATATATAGTTCCTAAAATTTTGAATGATAGTAAATGATTATTTAAAATTGAATCTATATTAGAGTCTAAAGAAATACTTTCATCGTCACTTGTTTCAATTATGTTATCTTCTTCATTTTCTTCCAAGTCCAAATCATCAAAAGAGCTGACACTATTTTGAAAATTATTACTATTTTCAATCCCTTTTTTTAGTAAATCATTACAATAGTGACATTGGCTTGAAAGATTCAATAAAAAACATTCATAATGATATGAATGTCCACATGCTAAGTACAACCATAAACATGAGATAGCTCACATTCATCCAAATCACAATATTTATCGGTTTTTGGAGGGGAAGAACTATTCCAAGCTAATGGGAGCATTCTAACATCAACAACAGTATCTAATGTTGGAAGCTTGTATGGAATTTTATATTTAGGTTTTTTATACTTACCTGATGTATCAATTAAGCATGTTTGCCAAAATTGGCTCTCTTAATAAATGATTGTTGCCTAATCCAAAATGCCAAAATAGTTTTTCATAGATGCCAAAATTAATCTTATTAGTTGCTGAAATTATATCTGAAATTATTTGAACACTTTAACTAAATAGCCGAAATTCTGGGTAGTATTTTATGCCTATAGATATAAAGAATATTGTAAATCCAAAATTGCTTGCCAAAATTGTTTTTTCAAAATCCATTTTGGCCAACATCCTATAGTATCAATAGTATTTTTTCTGATATTGCTATATTAATATACATCTGTGAAAAGTTCCAATAGATATACTGCTACTCTTTTTTTCATAAATTCTAATTCTTTTTCATTATATGTAATATTATGGGAATCTGAAAATTTTTCCTTAAATATATTAGAACCATGTGATTGATCAATGATTTTGGCTTGTCATATAATTTGTTCAGCTGAATTTGATGCATTTGTTTGAAGGCGTAATGAAGAATGGAAATTCTCAACATAATAGTCATTAAATAAGTGAATATTTTGTTAAATGGTATGTACCATTGGATGATGTGTAGTAAACCAATAAAATACATCACTAAAAAATGCCAATGGCACTTTGTTATAATTTTTACAACCAATACCAATACATTGCTTCCCTGTATGCAGACCACTTCCACTTCGAAATATAACTGGATAAAAATCCAGAACCAATGGTATAATATTATCTAAAAGGTCTAGTAAATACCTTTCCTCGGGATCCTTGCAGTTACAAAATTTAATCAATACTTCTTCTCTGATTAGATTCCATCCAGAAGCAGTCAATTCAAGCAATACATTTATTTTGTATGGCCTTGGTTTATTTGCAAGTAGTCTCTTTTTAGGTAAAGAAAACAATTCAATTTGTTGAAAAAAGAATAGTTCAATTTGAAAACTGTTTCATGACTGTTTAATGAGACATGTAAAGGTCCAATCATTGGGACAATATGTTGTTGGAGAGGTGAGAGTTGATGAATATTTGTCAAATCAAAAGAAGCTGAAACAGCATGCCTTCCATGGATCTGTCCAGGGCAATCAAATGATCCTGCAAGTACATAGCTTTCAGGATATGTTTTCAACTCTGGAACATTAAATAAATTTTCTAAAGCTTTTATATAATCTTTTTTAGAATGTAAACTTCCTTCAACCAAATTTACAAGCTTAGTGTTATTCATAATAATCCAAAAGGAATGATGCAGAGCTCATCATGGAAAATTTCCAGGTATTGTTTTTTCCTCATCTTTGGTTAACATATAATGAACGTAGGCTTGTCTTTGCTAAAGAATTACCTGAGGCAAGAAACCATGAAGAACATGTAGAAATGTTGTTGGTGCATAATTATGATGATAGGATACAACAACAAAGAGAAGATAGAAGTTGGATATTCTTGCCATTATGTGGGTTATCAAACGGAACTGCTGGTAAATCTGGAACTGCTTTTAGTAAGATGGTTTGAAAATGGAGAACATCTGAAGTTGTTGTTGTATCGCCACATCATTTAGTAGTATGGATGTTATGGTAATCATCAAGATTAATCATCATAAAATCATCCATCTATATTAAATAAAATTAATATACAAATATGATCCACAACTAAATTGAAAGTTCATATACAATATTCTTACATGTTTTAGCACAAAGGAACTAACTGTATCATCATGAGCATTTTCTTGTTTTTTTTTATGCCTCATTACTGTCTCACGCCTAACACTTATACCTGCACTTGCAAATGTTCCAATTGCTGAGGATGATGTTCCTGCACTATCCAACATATATCCAATTTCAGCTTTAATTCCATTTATGAATTTATTGTTTAAACCTGCCAAAAAATAACAAAATAAACCAATCTTTTCTTGTTTTTTTCGTTAGTCATATTACCTTTATCCCTTGGATTTATTCCAGCATAAAGTTGATTAAAGAAACCTTTTAATGCTGATTCGGATTCTTCTAGAATTCTATTAAATTCATCTGGTTCTAAAATCAATTTTTCATATTTTTGTTGAAATATTATTATTGTATTATCAGGATGATGAAGATGAAGATTTAACTAGGTCAAATCCAAAGATTATTTATACTGTGAACATGCAATCTGAGTTTCCTATTTTATAGGCTATTTTTACATTCAACACACAGCCTGCTCACTGACTTACAGTTGATTCCACTATCCTATGACTTTCTGTCTAGATAGTCCTAATTAGAGTTGTGTTGGTCTTTAAAAGACCGGTCTTTGAACTGGTCCCTTTGAACCACGGTCCTAAATTTCAAAAATTGCGATTTCATGATTCGTTCAAAAAATGCAATAAAACTTTTCAAAAAAGGCCTTCACGTGATTTTGGTTAAAAATTTTAGGGACCAGTCTTGGATAACCAGCTTATCTTTCTTAATAAGGAAATTTTGAACTTTTTTTTTTTGCGAGTTTTTATTATTATTATGTTTTGTTGAAGCCAATTTACACTTGTTACATTCTTTTGGTTTTCCCTTTTTATCTTTTGCATTTAATTCAAACTCATAAATAAAATGTTCCTTACAGTATTCTTTTTCATTTTCAGAAAGCTTCTTGTTTTTTATTGACCAGTGAAAAATAATACTCTTTTCTACTTTCTTTATCAGAATTAACACTAGCATCAACACGCATTTCATGATTAATTTTAACTACAACTTCCTTTCTTTCGGTTGATAATAGATCATTATATGACATTATATAAAATATAAAATATAAAACTTGACTTGTTGTTTTTTAATGAAGAAAATGATGGGTTTTTTTGGATATAATGGTTACATTATTGACACATTTTACATAGTTTGGAACTTTTTGATAATCTTATTTTTATCATTATTGTTGATTGTACCAAGTGGTCTTACTTGCGTCAAATGTTTTAATTACGTCAAGTGGTTTTAATTACGTCAAAGGCTTTTACTTTAGTCAAATCGTCAAATAGCCCTGGTGAGAAACCACTTTTAGTCAATACTTTAGTTGTGTCAATGACTAAAGTCAAAAGTATCGTCATATTCAAATATGTTAGAAACTTATATTATTTTGAAAAAAAATCTATTTAAATATTTTTGTTAAATAAATATAACAAACAACAATCCTTAATAAATTACTCGCTATAAATTGTCATTGACTTAATTGTAATTAATCAATAATTGATTTAATAATTGCCAAACAAGTAAATTGTTAATCTCTTATCCTTTTAAATGTGTATAAAAAAAACCTTTCAATTGGTGAATACCCTTAATTATAAGATAATAATTAGAATTAAAATAAAAATATTAATTATTTTTATATAGGGGTAATTCAATATACCACTTAAGAAAAGAGTAAACAGGGCATTATAAAATTATTAAATCATAATCATAATCATTACATTAATGATGGCTAAATTTGATCCTTGAAACCCTTGATAGTGCAAATGTTCGTATTTCGATACACGCATTATTTAATTTGCATTGGTTACTTTACGTAGTAATAGGGTCGACTAAGTTGTCAAAATCGACGAGGTACAATAGTAGACTTAGTTGACAATATCGCCAAAGTTGATAAAGCAACCCTCCAATTAAAAAGTGTATATATAAACAACTTGAAGTTTGAAGAATAGCTTTATAAAAGGAAATAATAATAAATTTCAGCTTGAATTTAATCAAAGCTATTCGCTAATAAATAGTATCCTAACCTGTTATTTTATTGTCATCCATCATTCCCAAAAATTGAGGATAGGGAAATCATGCGACTAATTTAAATTGCCAAAATGAAACTTAACTTTGAATTTAAAAAATGATTAATATTTATGTAAATATCCCAAGATTTTTATGTCAATTATATGTCATTTTTGTAGTCATGTAATTAATATTGACAGGAAAAGTTGAATTGATGACCATTTAGAAAGCAAAAACTCATAAAAAGAATAATCTTCAGTTAGCAGGTGTAGTCTTGGTTTATTCCTAAACTTTGTAATCTCATTTAGAGAGATTTTTGATGATTTTGGTTTAGAAATATATTGGCAAGAAAAAAAGAATACATTATCAAATTTGTCTAAATATATATTTGATTGTAAATTGTAGAAGAAATAAGTTTCTCTAATCACAGAAAATTCAATTTTAATGTTAAATATTTTGGCTACCTGAAGATCTATTCTAAAGCACTGATATGATAAAACTGACTAACCGTTTTATTATGATATTGAAATTTATTATAAATTATACTATTATACGTATTAGTATGATGTCATGACAAAATAAAAAATGACGAAATTATTGTAGGAATATTCACGTGATCTTGAATCTTGATCATTTATATATAAGGCCAAGATATTTTAAATCGAACTTTCAAAAAAAAAACAAATTCCATTATATTTACTTGTATAATGACATTGTATTACGTTTTAGTTTTCGTTTTACTCATTCTTGAGGTATATATATATATTTGATTTTATATGGTTTATTTTTATGGTTATTATTACCAAAAAAGAAATATATAATAATACACATTTAGACATTATCTTTTCTAGTATTAATTGTAAGTAAATAATATATTCTATTTTTTTTTGACTTGTAAAAAAGTTGATTATTTATGATTTGTTTTTTATTTTTATCTAAAAGTTACCTTTTCCTCGTAAATGGAGACGTAAAACATTGACTTGGATAAAAGAATCAAATTTGGTGAGTTCATTATATTTTATTTTCCTGCAAAAAAAAAATAATAATCCAAATTTTCGTTTTCTTTTCTAGGTAGCACAAACAAAATGGACCCTTAAATTTATATTTGCGTAAGATTTTCTTTCTATTTTCTATTTTCTATATAATATATAAATACGAATTAGTGATCGAACAAAAAACCATTTTTTTGTCTCTTTTAGTTTTATTGGACTATTATTCTTAGGTAATATGATTATGACGATAGATCAGTTATAATTTTTATTTTTATTTTTATTTTTATTTTTAATATAAAAAAATTTTATTTTTATAAGATGCCTGTAATCGTGTTTATGGTCCACAAGAAAGCAATGACAACTCCCTTGCTGATGCAATGACTGAAGCTTCTCATGCAGCAAAAAGATTCTACAATCAGCGTAATATGTAAGTTATTGTGGTGTACATATAATTGATATACATTAATATTAATTCTTTAATATTTTCATTTTAATAGGTATCTCACTGGATTTACACTCTTCTTAACATTGTAAAGATTATATATTAATTAAATATTATTAACGATACTGTATATTGGTTTTTGACTAATATTTTTTTATTTTCTGAAATCAAAAGAATTTTGAATAGAACACACACTTTAGTTTTAGATCTTTTGAAAACTGAAGATGAATTAAATACAATCAAAAAAGAGGTATTTTGCTTGAAAACAGCCTATATCTTACATTTACATTTATACATCTCTATCTAATTAATATAAAACGTATTTAAGGGAGGAACAAACTTGAAAAATGAAAAAGACTTGAAAAAAGAAAATGAAAAATTGAAAAAATTATTGGATCAACGAAACGCTGAATATCTTGGATTAACTAATAAAATAGATGAATACGAAATGATTTTAGCAAATCGATCTAATGAAAATAAAAAATCTGTTTAATATTAATATTAATCTATTCTACAAAAGAAATTGGTTTTCTTTTTTTTTTTATTAAATAGTATATATATATATTATGTACAATATAATAATAACAATTGTTATTTATTGTTCTTCCTCTTAAATTCATAAAAAAACAACCATCCTCCTTCCTTCTCATTGTTATTACTATATATATTTAGCAGAAATATTATATATATTCATTCATTAGATCATTCCGTCTTAATCAATTATTGTAATAAATTGAAATGTCACTATTCTGAAATTAGTTCAATCATTCCTTATATATATATAATATATCATATATATGTGTATGTGTGTGTCTGTGATTATGATAAAATGATCATTTTTCTGTTTTCAAGCTTTATTAATTCCAAACAAACGAACTTTATGTAATTGTGGTAATTTAGCAATAAGCACTACTAATAAAAATGTAAAATTTATTAGAAACGTAAAAACATCATAATGCGTATAATGTGTACTAAGTAAGAATCTAATAATCATGATTTAAAAAAAAAAGAGTATGTTAATATCATTATTTTTGAACATAAAAAGAAAGTAAAATATAACAGATTTTCTTTTACGCACAATACGATAGGAACAGCTGTTAAATATTTTTTTGCTGGTGTATACTGTGCTCCATTATCAATCTGTTCCCATAAAGTTAATCCATCATAAGCACCAGAATTAAAATCAAACGGGACCCCTTTTACCCAATGAAACATTATAAAACTTCCCTAATATTTTATCACAAACATATTATTATAAATAAATATAGCATGGTTATATGTACGTGTATGTATATATATATATATAATATTATAGAAAAGAATATTAAACAAACTTACAAACATATAAGATAAATTTGTAAAGGTCCAACTTGCTTCAGGTGAAACTTTAGGAATTGAACTGAAAACTATTTTAATACAAAAAATTATAATAATGTGAATAATCCAGGCACCTTTATAATTTACCCAATTTGAATTTAGGTTTGGTAAAGCTGATTGGTCTAAAGTATCATTGTATGAAGAAGGTTTTTCTTCTGTTATAAAATTTCTTGATCCGTTCCTGGGCATAATGAGATTATACATGTATATTGTTGTTTTAGTGAAGAAATGTGCTAAAGATTAGATATAGTGGGTGTGCGTGCGTAAAGGTTTTTAATGTAATTAAATTTATATATATATATTTTTTTTTTGGATATGAGAATTTTCCCAAATTAATTTTGTGTTATATATATGATGGGAAGTTTTGATACTCGAACGAATCAGAATCACATCAATGTCTACTCAAAAATTATGCGGTACTAGCACATTGTCATCGTATCAAAGTGTGCTGACATATTATTAGTATTAGTGAACTAATTGTGCAGTACATATAATTTATTTATTATGTAAAACAAAAAAATTAAAAAAATTTTTTTTTTTTTACACTTTTACACCAACTGCAAAACATTATCACCCTTCCACTACCATTCTCTCACTTTATTCAAATTCGTAACAAACTTCTTTACGTACTTTTTTATTTAATTCTTGTTTCTTTATTTTTTTCGCCTTTATGTACTAGATGCTACCTGTTTGGATCCTTCATTACTTTTTCTCCTTATTTCCGAAGTTTACTTTGCAAATAACAAATTTATTCATTTATTATGATTATTATAAATACCTTTTTTATTGTGAATGGAGTGTATAAAAAGTTGCCATGTATTATAATTGATTGAAAAGGAGAAAAAAATTATTTATTATAAACTTGGTCTAACTGAATCCGTACACTAAGCCACAAATTTGATTTTCGTGTGCGCAAACATACATCCAAATAAAAAGTTGAAGTAAGACGATACATATCCCTAAAATATATTGTGCACAAATAAATTGTTTATGCAACCAAATTAGTTAGGATTAAATGATCACGTGAATGGGCGATGTATCAAAAATTGCTACTTGAGGGATAGATTTTTTTCATGTTAACCAAACTTAAAAAATAAAAAGTTTTAATCTTTTCCAATTATAATCATAAAATAATATAAAAAAAGAGAATTAAATTTTTAAGAGAGGGAATTAAAGCAAATCATTTCCAAAAAAATTAAAATCAATTTTTAATATTTATAAGTCATGGGATGATTGGATGGTCGATAGGGAGAGGTTACTATGTAAATATATGCAGATATATGTAAAAAAAAGAATATAGTATTATATTTATTATAATCAATCACATTCATTCATTGATTCTTCGCCAATATATCTTTATCATCTGTCAATATGTTTTCAAAGTCCAGATCAAAAGATTCATTCTTTCACGATATTTTAGGGTGAATGTGAAATCATCAAGATTCTCATAAATTGAATCTAAACAAAAATAAAGTTTAAACAAAATTTATATAACAAGTATAACCAAAAAACCTTCTATAATTTAGGATTAAATGTCTATTTGCTAAATTAACTAGCAGTGTTACACTATTTATATGAGCTTGTACAAATGTTTTGGTGTAGTACAAAAAAAAATTTCCATAAAAAATTCATTTTTTTCAAAATAAAATTCCTTGAAATATAAAAAGTTACATAAAAAAAAAAAATAATATATATAAAATATACATACATATATAGTAACATTTAATAGTAACAACTTATTTATTTAGTTAAAATTTTCAAAAAAAAAATGGTAGAACCAATATTATCAACTTTTAAAAACTTTATGCCTTTCGGTTCTATTGGAGCAACCACTGCAACTATAAATAATAATAATACAGATAACAATAATTACACGACCACATTAACCTCTACAATGTCAACAATTGCATCAACGACACCACCAATAACCACAACTCAAATAACACCCTTAACATCAACTACTCCAATAACAGAACCAACAAATCCTCTTCCTATAACCCCTAATATTACACCATTGCCTGCAACCACTACTCCTATCACCACCACTACCACCACTACCTTGTCAACGCTTAATACATTAGCAATTGAAAATAAAACCTTTGCTCAACACGTGCAAACACTTCAAAAAATAGAACCTCCAAAAACAGCTATTTATCATGCCCTATCAACCGATTTACCCATACCTAATCTTTTAGAAGTTTTTCAGAATTCTGCTAAAAAAATTGACAACTGGTTGGAATATGCTAATGTTACTATACTTGCATTAGACTTTGATATAAAGGAAGGTATTAATGTGAAAAATGTCAATGAAATGGACTTACTAATACTTCAATATGCTTCTAATATTGACTTATTACAAGAACTTTTACAATCAACTTTATCAAAACTAAACAGTGATGACGATCAAAATTATAAGGATATTAAAGCTACTTTCGATAGAATAAATTCAGATTGGTTAGAAGTGAAAACTTTTTTTGCAAAAATAAAAAAAGAAATATCAGTGTCAAAACAAAGACGTGAACTTTTAGATAAAATGGATCAAATTTTAACATCCATAGAAGAATTAAATACAAATATATTTGAATTCCAGGAACAAAGACATAGTGGTGGTTTTGGTGATAATAACAATAATAGCGATTTATTCCCTTTTCCCAGACTAAGTTCAAGTCCTTCCTTAAGGAATAATAGATCAATGACTCCTCTTACTCCAACTGGTATAATAAATAACAATAATGGTAATAATAACAATAATAATGAAAGTGTTGATGCTGCTCTAATCAAATTGGATTCGAAGTTGGAACCTTTATCTGCACGTGTTGATTACTTAAAATCCCGTCTAACCGGCCATAATGCTCCTTCAGATCCTAATGGTATATTGGAAAAAAAATTTAATACGCTGAATAAAAAATGGGAGTCTTTGAAAAATGAAATGACATCAATAAGAGAAGAGTTGAAGGAGGATAAATGGTCAGGTCTTTTTAAACAAGTTGCGGGTAATGCTAATCAAATGATGGATTCACTTGAAAGATCTGTTAAACAATGTAAAGATTTTATGTACAGAGCCATTAACAGATCAGATTCTCCAAGATATCCACAACGAAATAATAATCAAAGATCTTATTCAAGTGATTCTCTTCATCATCTTCAACAACAAAATAATATACAACCACAAGTAGCAATAAATCCTAAAAATTATCAAAGGCTTTATAAAAATTTTGATGCTAAACGAAAATATTATGTGCCAGCTGTTACGAAACTTTTAACCATGCTTGCTAATGGTATTAATAATCAAATGACACAAGATCCAGAATCGATTGATAAATACAATGCGATGAAAGAAAGATGGGATAATATACTTGATGGTGTTGCAGATGTTCAGCGAGACATGCCCACTCTAGAATATATGTTAGATGCTTCATTGACCTCAAGTACCTCCCCCCCTTCCTCAATACCCTCTTCGATAGCTTCATCACCGCCAATTTCTCCTAACATGAGGCCAACAGTTAGGTCCTCCAGGTTTTCACCTGAACTATTACCGAACTCACCATCAAGAAATTATCGGCCTGTATCCCCTTATAGAACAGTCATATCCCCTTCAGAATATGATCGTTCTTTATCACCTCCCACAACTAGTCCATCAATAGCCAGTCATTCATATCTTACTCCAAATGGTCATAGGCCTGTCAGTCCACCATCAAATATGTCATCAGACAGACAATGGAATTCTCATAATCAACATCAACAGCAGCAGCAATATCATCACCAACAACAACAACAATACAATCATAATTATTATGATCATTATGATCATCATCATAATCAAGGTTATGGTAACATTAGTCATCACGGTAATAATAATAATTACCATGGTGGTGGTGGCAATAATTATCATGGAAATAACTATCATCGTGCATTATCACCTCAACCAAGGAACGGTAGATCAAAATCATCTCACAGGTCAGAATCACCACCACCAATGCGTCCAAATTCTACCAGACCAGTAACACCAGACCGTTCTTATGCATCAGCAATACCACGTCCTGTTACAAGCATGGGTTTAGATCACAGATCACAATCAAGAACTGGTATGAGATCTATATTACCAAAAGCTAGCACGCCTCAACCAGGAATGACATCGACAATGTCTCGTCTAGGGATGGTTTCACCTCCATTGCCACCAATCACTCCAACATCAAGGCGTAACCCAATACGGTCGCCAACGCCATCATCAGTGACAAGTAGCACTTCAAGACCAATAACACCAGAAATTTATGATGATTATCACCATAATAATGGTGGTGGTAGTAGAGCAATGACTCCATTAACGGATATTTTATCGAAAATGTCCATGTTTTCTACAGAAGTACCTTCAAAATACATACCATTAAAAAGTGACCCATTGGATGTTGAGGTGGCAAAGGTGGTGAACTCATCACCATTAACTGTTAAGGTGGAAAGAGTATCAACTGGCGGAGGAAAATATTATTTTGGTAATGAGACTCTTGGACGTGATAGAAAAGTGCATCTTTGTAAATTGGTGAATTTTGCAAGTGGTCGAAATAAAGTTATGGTTCGCGTTGGCGGAGGTTGGAAAGATTTAGACATGTTTTTATTAGATCATAGTTTAACAAACGTTGGAATTTAGATGATACTTTAATATCATTATTATCAACCAAATTTTATAGAATTGTATAGTTCTTTGTTCTATTAGCATTTATTTATAATAATTATTAAAAATTTTTTATTAATCATCATCATTACGTATATCACATATTATATATATATTGCTCTTTTAATATTAAAAAGGAAAAACAAAAAAAAATCAATTTTTGTGTACATATAGAAGTCTTTTATATATATATATATATCATATCACATCATATCATATATATATATTTTTTCTTATAATTTATTAAAAAGATAAAATATATAATATATATATATATATTAATTATATATATAAAATATAATATTATACAAATTTTTATTGTTAATGAAAAAAAAAATCTAATATGCAAAAATTAATCAAATAATTGTTGTTAATGCTTGTGCATACTTTTAATGACATTTCATATGTATATTTATAAATATATATTTGCATAAATATATATATGTATGAGTAAATGCATACATGTATAAGAAAAAAAAATTTTTTATTATAATTATTATTATTTTCTTTAAATCATTTTCTGCCCTCACTCCTCTTTTTATTTTTTGGTTTTCAATATCAATGTAAATCTATTTATGATGATTACATATTTTTATAAACAATCTTAATAATCTTCATCTTCTTGTTCCAAACTTTTCCTTGTATGTTCTTCAATATCAACAACTTCCCAAGGATAAACCAACCAACGATCAGGTGTTTCTTTTGCAGCGAAATAACGATTCTCACTTAAAATTGTAGGATCTGGCAATTCTATCTTTTTTTCTTTTATTTTGTTATGAAGAACAAAAACTGCAAGTTTTGTTTCAGGTATTTTTGAATCGTTATCTTTATTATTAATTGTTTGAATATATCCAAGTTTTTCCTCTTCAATATCTTTTAACAATTCTTGTATCGCATATGCTAAAGTTGTCCTAGTGTCATCAACTTCATCAACTATAAGAATATTTTTTCCAAGTAAATTACGTTTATTTGTTAATTTTGACGATGTTGTTGACGCTAATGATGGCGATGAGTCGCCAAAATGAAGCCATTGAGTTTTTATTACTTGAGTGCCAATTGTTGATAACGCATCCGGAGAAGTAGAAGATGACGATTGATTATTTATAAGGCTTGGGTCAATATCAATATCTTCATATAGAGATAAACCGATTGCTTGAATTGGCATATTTTTGTTGTTTTGTTGTTTTAAGAAGGTTCGCTTTAGAAATTGATTTATTTTGTTATTATTAATGAAAATGTTTGAAAATTAACATAAAAATTTTTATCTTTTTATAATATATAACTTTTTAGCTCATTAATTATTTTAATCATTTAAAATAACATCTATTAACATTGTTCAGGGCTTGCATTCAAAAGTTTTTATGTAGGGCTATTATATCATAGTATATAAGTGTTCAAGAAAAAGAAGGCTTTGAAACCAATATTTACCAGAATTCGAGCAGGTATGAATCCTCCACCGCCAATTGCAATCATAAGATCTGGTTTAAATACATCGCTTATATGAAAACGTTCCACTGCATCCTTTATTAATTGATGAACTTGATTATAAGAAATATAAATCTTTGTATCTTTTACCATATTTTTTAATCAATGTTAATGCAGATTGATAAACCGATAAGAATGACTTTTGGTGAGAGTTTATTCAACTATCTATTCGTTGAAAATAGTGGGCGTGATTTTTTAATTTGTATCACAAATTTTTTATTACACAAGATAATAAATTAATTCCTTTTAAAATTTTCAATAATGCTATTACTATACATTTCATTAAATCATCATCAAATACTGATTAGAGGTGCTCCTTTTTTTCCAAAGTAAGGTTATTTGTATATTAATATAGTATTCTTTTTTATCTATAAAAAATGCGTTACACGGACAAAATTACGCGTACAGTGAACAGCAAAAGCTAAGGGTGCGGCAAATTTTCAAATTTATCACGTGTACAAATTTTAGCCAATAAAATTCAAGAAAATCATTGTGATACGAATGGACTAGGAGTTTTAGCCAATAAAATTTAAGAAAATTGTTGCAAAATATCACGTGAAAATATCTTCGACCAATGAAATAAAGAGAAATTTATAACGGGCGGCAAATTTTGAAAATTATATATGGAATATTACAAAATAGTGAAGTTTTAAACTCTTGCTAGTAAGTTTAAATTATTCCATGACTTCTAAGTAATCGTCTGGTGCAATTATTTCTTAAAAATGATCGCCACTGAGGAGCAGATCCCATTTTTGGTAAGTCAATAATACTTGATAGCTTTTCCTGTATGTATATATAATGAAATATATCTTGTAGACGTGGTAAAAGCAAGGACAAAATTGTACATTAATCTTGATCAGCGAAATCACCATTGAAAGTTTTAGGATTAATGTTAGAAATGCATCATCGTCAAAATAAATTTCCCGAAAATGAAGCAATTAAAAAAATTCTTTGCTTGAATGACAATGAAAATGTGTTCCAATAATAATAATTTACGATAATTATTAATATCACAATAATTTATTATTTATTTTACGTTATAGCATTTATTTATTATTATTTATTATTTATTATTTGTTTTATTAATATTTTTCTTATTTAATTTGCATTGGTTACTTATGTAGTACTAGGTCGACAAGGTAAAATAGTAGATTTGGTCTAATTAAAAAGTATATGCATAAACGATGTTTTTTGAGGGTTAACTTTTCTTGAATAAAAGAAAATAATAACAAGTTTCGACTCAAATCATACCTAAAACTATTCACTAGTAAATACCCTATAGTGCGCGTTATCGAAGGGTTTTTGCGCCGCATGGCCAAATTTCAAATCTCAAAAATAGGGAGTTACAATATGTTCAAGATATTTTTGGATATCACGCCATCCTATGAAAGCACATGGCCAAACCAGAATAATTGCTAAAAAATTTATTAGTTACATATAGGGATTTTTCTAGTAAAAACATTATAAAATTTTTTCAAGAAAACACCCCTGAAAGATTTGTTACACGTACAGTCAAACCTTGTCACAGCGGATAAACGGGACGTATAAGAGTTGTGACAAGGTTACTATTACGCGGATTTTATTTATTAATAAAAATCTTGTGTATTTGACAATGAACACTAATAAATAAAAGTTCGTGTAAAATATTAAATTTTATTTTGTTTTAAATAATTTTATTCATAAGGAAATTATTTATATTTGTTGTGAAATTAATTTCCTTGTTGCTTTAATCAAATACAAATCAAAATAAAGAATACTTCTTATTTTTTGTAATTGTGGTTAGTGTTGCTAGCTGACTAGACATAGCCGCGACTAATGATTTATATCTAGCTATGGCTAATGATTTATACTAGCCGCGACCAATGATTTTATATCTAGTCGCGACTAGAAATTTTTCAAGTCAGCATTACTATTACTATTTCTATGGGTGTTCCTTGTTACAAATCAAAACTTATTAGCTGATCAGAAAGAACAACGAATTTGTAAGATTTTTTTAAAAAAAATTTCCAACAACAAAGTGTTCATCCAATTCAAAAAGTAGCTTCTACTGATAATGACAATAGCAAAGTACTTACCCGGTTCAAGGATAGCTTCTTATACTAATAATAATGAACAATAACAACAAATATTTATTCAGTTCAAAGGACAACTTCTTCTACTAATAATGACAAACAAAAACAACAAAGTATTTATCCCAGTTCAAAGGGAAACTTTTTCTACTAATAATAATAAATAGCAACAACAAAATATTTATCCAGTTCAAAAGGCAACCTCTTGTACTAATTTCAAAATATTTCAATTCATCATCATCAAAACTTTCATCAAATTCATCTGAACCAGTCACTTCTTGAAATAGATTTAAAAATTTCATTATGTAGATTAGTGCCAAAGATAGATATGGAAACAACTAGGAAATTTTCTGCTCAAAATTAAAAGTATTGTACAACAAGGAACAGTAACAGAACAACTTTGAACACCTCTTATATATTTCAGCTGTAAATCATTAATATTCCTGTAATTAGATATAGTTGTGACTTAATAGAAGTAACAGCATGAAATGCAGTCATTTTGGATGATTGACTTACTAATGATATTCTGTTTTGAGTCAAAGGACTTCCATGAACATTCTAACAAAATGCATATCAGAGCTGTGTTCACCACCAGGAGGTACTGCTTCTCTTTTTCAACCACCTTCCAACTCATCCCAAAGATGTTTAATAGGTTGATATCAGGGAATTGTGAAGGCCAATCTGATAATACTTTTATAAAAAAATGATAATTGGCTTTCCTTGAACATGAATGCCTTTATATACTATAGATCTATTACAATGTTCATTAAATACATTTGATGTTGTCACTGACATTAACAAATAATTGCATCATCTAAAAAGTAATGTTACCAAGACCATGTAAAAATGAAATTTTTTAAGGGACCTGATTTTAAAACAAATATTGTGCGTCTACCCCTGTCTAAAATCAACAAAAATTGAAGACCAAAAAAACTATTTTTTCTTCCCATTTGTGTAGTACCTTAAAAAACATGAATAATAAATCTGATATTATTACAAGTATCAGATTTAAAAAAACTTCCTATTACAAATAAGTCAACAGGCGCTTTCACATGCCTCATAGCTGTGGAATTTTTTTCCACAAGTAAGGTGAAAACATGTCAGAAGGCTTTCATAAGGTTGGAAAATTTTTCCCTTTATCTTCCCTCAGATCAGGCTTGACCATTACCATATGAGCATTGATGGCTGATGAGAGTTAGCACTTGTGTGATGATCACTTTATGTTATCTCTACTAGTATAAAGTAGGTTTTCTGCAATTTAGGAGGTTGCAACCTGATTGTTGCTTGTTAGGTGCACACTTACCTAGGGGAAGGAACAATTTGGGCAAAAGCCCAGGTCCTTTACCCAAAATTATAAATTTGGTTAGAGGTAAAATCATTCAGGGAACTTTTCAGCTAACATGTCATCTAGTGTGCATATCCAGGTAATGCCAGCACAGATGCTGCAAAGGGAAGATTAGTTAAAATTTGTAAAGTGTCCTTAATAACAATGCCATTGTCAAAAACTCAACAGATTCCAGGGCCTTTCCCCCCTGGAAATTGGTAGCATCAGAGAGGTGTGTGGTCAGATTACTGATGATTACCGTAAAGTCTCAAAAGACAACGCCCTTTACATTAAAACAATTGAAAATCATTTGTTAAAGGGCCTAAAAATTTTACTATTAGAAAATGCAATGTTAATGAAAATTACCAAATTTGGAAGGATTGTCTTAATAAGCCAATCACAGTGTGGGACAAATCCTATATCAAACCGTGATTTTTGTATGTAACCTATCTATATAATTTGCGGGGTCCTGGTGCTATTTTTCGAGAATTTTGGTAACCTCATGTACACGAGAATGACTGTATAGTGCATAATCAAATGTTAAATATTGAATTGTTTTTCTTTAACAGTCATTCATGCTCAGTGTTGTGACCAGAAACTCTTTTGGCTTCCCGAAACGTTTCGGAAAATGAACTTGCACTAAACAGAAAACTAAAACTAAAACTAAACCTAAGCATAAACTACCAACCTAGACTAGTTTCAGGCGGTTTCTGTTTCGGGTCACAACACTGGTCATGCTACCTCTATATCTTCTTATAATTATATACAAAAGTTTGTGAACGATGTTTTCATTAATTACGCAAAATGCTACATAATAAAAATACATAAAATTTTTAACATTAAATAGCCTAGATTCTTGTTCGTTTTCATATAAAATTTGGTTCTTTTTTGTATTTCCAATACTTTTTTTTGAAAAGATCTTCAAAAAGTCAAAATTGAAAAAAAATCTAGTGGACCACCCATCATTAGAAATACATGCCTCGATTCTTCTTGGTGTGCTTTCAACGAGCTTTTCGTAAGGTATTTTTAACCATTCTTCTTTCACTGCAACTTTCAATTCCGATTTATTTTTTGGGCACTGCACGTTTTTTTAAAAAAATTTTCGATCAACGACTTAGAAAAAAATAACGAACCTAGATACGTTGAAGTATTGAAAATCATATGTTTTATTTTCCAAAACTATAGCTTTTATATGATATGATTTTAAATATTTTTATTATAAACATTTTAAAATTTAATCAACTTGCGTTTTTTTTTTAATTAATAAAGTACTGGAAATACAAAAAATCAAAATTTATATGAAAACGAACAAGAACCTAGGTTTATCTAATGTTAAAATTTTATGTATTTTTTGTATGTAGCATTTTGCGTAATTAACGAAAAACATCGCTCACAAACTTTTGTCCGGGTAATGTATTGTTATCTAATATTAATAATTACGAAAAGCATAAACATACCAATTGTCTTTTTATTAAGAATCTTATAAATACAAAACATGCAGGTTCTACTCTGCAATTTGTTTCCAATAAGATATTTTATATAAAATAAAAGGCATATATCAATACATAGATACGAAATAAAAATATTAATAAACATATGCCTTTCTTTAGAATCAACCAAATGATGACATTATTGTTTTTCATTTTTTAAATTGCGTCAACAAAAAAAAAAATAATTCGCGTCCATTTGTTGTACAACAAATACACCATAATAATTAGTTGCGTGTAAATCAAAAACACGAAAAGAAGACTACAAATCCCCAACGAAATGAATGAGTAAGTGTTATTATTTTTTATTTATGAACTATATATTAAAAAAAAAAAAGGAATGGGTAATGGTAATTGCAATCATCGAATAACGACAGGGATAAAATTTTTTTTTTTTGTCAAAAATAAACAGATCAAAAGATCAAACAAGAACCAAACAATTCATTCAATCATAAACCAGAAATAAGTAAGTATTATTAGAGAAGCTTATGGATATTCTCGTTTTATTAGAAGAATGATAACTAATATTATATTATACTCTATACTGTTGTCATCCTCCTCATCATTTTTGTAGTGTCATCCACACCGTCTACTATAAAATCTGCCATTAGCAAAAATTTTTGATGAGTTTATTCTTATGATAGCTGAACATTTAGATGTGCATGCAATGCAATAATTACCCTGGGTAAAATTACAATAAAATTAAATATATTAATGAATAGTGACACAATTTGGAATATGTATGTGCTCAATAAACAGAACCGCAATTAGCCGCAATTAAATTTATTTTTATATGCCGCAATTAGTTGCAACTAGTCGCAATTAATTGTAATTGTTTAGTTTTCACAACAACAAACCAATATATTTTTATCAAAAAAAGATATGCTAATAGAATTTAATAGTGGGTGGTATTTACAATGTTAGATATTATATTACACCAGCTGAAGATTATTTACTCTTTATTTGCATTTATAAACTATTATATCATGAAAGGATCTTGGTTAATAAAAAATCATCATAATTATTGTGAGTGATATAGCAGAAGTGTTCATATTAATATTCACTTTGTCTGGTTTTGTTGCGGTATGTCTCATATACATACCAATTTATTATTAATAAAGAGAGCAATGTTTATTTTTTTAACAACTTCATTTAAATATTTTATTCATTTAATATATATGTATATAATAGTAATTCGAATACAATGGTTTATTTATTTATATAATATATATATATATATATGGAGGAGATTGCGTAGATATTCAGGATTATGCTTCGCATAATTGTATATATTGCTTTTTAAGTGCAAATGCATCAAATAGAAGTAGCATATTAAAATACAGTGATGTTACCATTAGCAGTATAAGCAGTAGAAGCAGCAGTATACAGTAGTATCAGTGGCAGTAGAATGAAAATGAAACAGCAATGGTTATAAAGTAAATTTCTTTAAATTGTTCGTTGTGATCGACATTACGCATATAACATAAAAATTTCGATTTGGGTAAAGCCAAAATTTTATTTTTACTAAAATAAAATCAACTTACATTATGCTTTAATAACCAATAAATATTGTAAATAATAAAATAAATAAATAATGAATAAAAAAATATAAGATAATATAATATATAGTTATCGGAGCTATTAATTACTCCTAGTAGAAACGGTCATCTACTTTTTTCTTACTCCATCCCATGTTTTTTAGATCAATAGGTTTGCTTTTAGCAATAATAATAAAATTTGTATATATTATAATCAATATCTACCTGTTTCTTCCTCTACAGGCATCATTCCAATTTTCTGACGGTGGTGGTGAGGGCTCATCAAACCACCCCCCTTCTATTTGAAATTTCATATCAAGTGAATAATTGCTACCTGCTTCAAAATAAGGACAAATTTGTATTAGTCTCGCCGGATTGGCCGCAGGATATAAAGGACCCTGAAATGGATTAGCTGGATTGGCTATAGGATCTTGAACTGTATCAGCTGGATTGGCTGGATTGGCTGGATTGGCTGGATTAGCTGGATTAGCTGGAGGATCTTGAACTGGATCAGCTGTATTGGCTGTATTGGCTGTATTGGCTGTATTGGCTTTATTAGCTATAGGATCTTGAACTGGATCAGCTGTATTAGCTGTATTAGCTGTATTGGCTGTATTAGCTGTATTGGCTGTATTGGCTGTATTGGCTGTATTGGCTGTATTGGCTGTATTGGCTGTATTGGCTGTATTAGATGTATTGGCTGTATTAGCTGTATTGGCTGTATTGGTTGTATTGGCTGTATTGGCTGTATTGGCTGTATTGGCTGTATTGGCTGTATTGGCTGTATTGGCTGTATTAGTTGTATTAGCTGTATTAGCTGTATTAGCTGGAGGAACCGGAGGATCTTGAGCTGGATTAACCGGATTAACTGGCTGTTATAATATTTATTTGAAAAGTTGGAATGAAAGTATTAATTACTGTTTTATTTTTTTTTTTGATAACAATTTTATTCAAAAAAAAAACCAAAATTACCATTGAATGATATATACTATGTGAACGCTGAAGAAAGAAAAAAAAGAAATCTGCGCTTTTTATTATTATTATTACTATTATTATTACTATTGTTGTTATTATTATTTATTATTATTATTATTATTATTATTATTAACTAATAATATACAAAGAAGAAAATACATTTTGTTATTCTATATATTATAATTGACAAAATCAGTATGCGTGCGTAACATGATTTGTGTTATTGTTGTGAATGAATGACATTGAAAGTAATTAATGACGTTGGGAATAGTTATTCCGTATTTTATATTCAATTTACTTTGTTTAGTGAACGGGTGGTAGCGACAATAATAAGTAGTAAACTTATAATAAATAAGTGAAAAATAATAAAATTAGAAATAGAAAATCAATCAACTTCTCTCTTTATTCACCAACAATACACTATCAATTGATTAGTTAATGACTACTATATAAGATTTGATCGAACCAAATAAAGCATAAATGAAGCGTTAGTAGAGAAACCAAGGTTCTTTTATGGCAAACTATTTTCTTCCTAAAAAATCAAATCCAAATCCAAATCCAATCGGTTAATGTGGCTTGTCGATCAATTCTTTTAGTACTAGTTTAAAATAAAATGACAATAATAGTTATTTATTATTATTATTGTCAAAGATAAGATAAAATGATCTGATCTGATATGATATGGATATGATATGTATGATATGGATATGATATGAATGTTGAGAATAGTTAATAATGTTTAATAATAGCAATTACCTGGTGATATTCTAATTATTTATTTATTATTTATTTGTTATTTACTTAAAGAATTTCGTTCTAATATAAATGAAATTAACAATATTTGTATTTATTTTATTTTATTAATGTAATTAATTACCATAATTATCGATTAATTCACAAATCCTTTATTCAATTTATTCAATTCACCCAATTTATTCGTTCATTCATCCAATTCATTCATTGGATCCGTGTTAAATAGCAGAATAGTGAAATGAAAAATCGGTGATATAAGAATAGTTATTATTGTTGCTAATGTTTTTAATATGAAAAAAAGTAAAAGAAGACAGACATGTGCTAACAATAATAACAACATCTGATAATGTTTATTATTTTTATGGACATTTGTCATTATTATGGAAATTTTTTATGCAGGTTTAACAATATCTAAAAATGTCCAACAGAAAAATTGCCGGTGATTCTCGCAATGAGAAATAAAATAAATAAAAATTAAAATGATGATAACACGACAAAAGTTCACCATACGATAAAAAAACACAAAAAAAGCTTATTATTATTCTATCTTATCAGTGTGCATGGAAAATAAATAAAAAATAATTTGTAATACAATAGATAAGATTTTTTTGCTGCTGCTTATTATTTAAAAAAAGTAATTTAATGTAATGAAATAATAAATAAAACAAATAAAACTAATTGAATTTATTTTTTATTTTAGATAAGGTAAAAAAATCAAACAATTAATGTGAGGAGTGAACACAATGAATCAAGAAACTAATAACTTTATTTATTTTAAATTAAAATATCGTATGTCAACTGTAACGTAAATAGTAAATAATGGTAAATATAGTAGTGGTAACAGCTATAATAGTAAGTAAACAGTAAATAAAATGTACTTGTTTTGCTATATAATTATTATTATTTTTATATCGAACAAAAGGAATTGGGTATCGAAAATGTGTACGAAGTAAACTGGGATTAATGTTGTTTGGGAATTATGCTGGTGAAAATTTTGGAAGCTTCAAAAAATTTGAAAATTCAACAAAAAAATGCGCATTAAAAAATAACCAGTTATTATGTTCATACAAAATAATACATAGCATATACAATGTATACATTATATATTATATACACGTGAATTCGTCTTTCTTACTTTTTTTTTTTGAAATTCTTAATTTAGGTTTATTTTTCGATTAAATTAATTAATTAAATTTAAATTAATTTAAAATTCCCGAGAAGTTAATTAAATTTTTTTATTTCAAAATTTTTATTTGATATAAAATTTATGTCGGTATTCGGTAAAAGGCGAATTTGTATACAATATTATTATTATTGTTATTTTTTACATGTAAATTTACATGTGGCAAAAAATATTTTTTAATAATGCACGCCATGTAAAAAGAATTGTAAAATTTAAAAAAAAACTGTCGTTGCTTTCCTTTAAGAAATAATTCAATGAAATTAAATTTTCTTCTGCTTTCTCCCTCTTAAACAAAAAGAAGCCCCACAGGCACAAACCCTTTCTTGGTGACATTCGATGACGTTTTGTTATGAATAAAAAAAACTTTGTTAAATTTTAGGTTATTATTATGTATGATGTATAAATAATATTAAAATTTTATTTGTGTAGAGAAAAAAATTTTTTTTGAAAATTACCATATTTAATTAGAAAATCTTGCTTAGTAGAGTCAACATTACAGTAATGTTTGTTTTCTTGGTTCTATTTTTGGTGGCTCATGTGGATGTTACACGGACACTGCATTAGCAGGTAATAGTAAATGAAAAAAGTTTTTTTTTTGAGAAAAAAAAAGTAATGGGGTGTTTTTTCGCTCCATAATTTTTTGTCAAATAGAGAGAGATAGAGAGAGAAAAATAAGCAACTATAGTTATTATATTATTTTACTATAATAATACTTACAGGTGGAAGAATTAATTCCATTATTATTATTTCTTTTGTTGACTTGGAACTTTTCTTTAACATACATATATTAAATTTTCCTAAATTAAAAATAATTCCATTGTTTTTTTACGTAATAAATAGTAATAGTAATAACAGTAATGTTTATTATAATATTCATTACTACAACAAAATAATTCATATTTTTTTAATATTCAATAAACGTTTTATATAATTACAATTTCCTTTTTTTCTCGGTTAAAAAACAACGGATCTACATAAAATTAAAATTAAAAAAGCATGTTCGTCACTGACATAATCAACATTTTTAATTTCCAACCTTCATGATTCATTATTTCTTTTTATGTCATGATATATGATACTATGTCGTAATATTTCTCATAATTTTAAATTTCGATTGTTTAATGTTCCCTCTTTTGATATTTGTCGTACTAATATGAATATTGTAGAAAAAAAAAATTATTCCTAGAAAATTATTTATTATTATTGACGACAAATATTGACGTAAAAACAACAACAAAAAGCAACAAAAAACAAAACGAAACAATAACAAAGTAAAATTTTTCGTTTATTTGAGTTTTTTTACATAAAAAATTTTTTTGAATATTTATATAATTGAATGAATTTATAAATAATTTTTGTTACCACAGCCTTCGCCCTTCCACCTCGGGGAGAGAGAACATTGGCACTAGCGTTAGTAGTCCTAAAAAAACATTAACACTGCATCATATATATACAAACACAAACGCTCTGTTATGCACACGAGAGGTAAAGTGTTGCTCAGTAATACAAAAAATATAAAAAGGAATAATTTATAAAAGGGCGTTTATTAAAAAAGAAAAATAATAAAGTGGAGAAGGAGACTATGTATATACGAAGCGATAGGAAAAATATAAAACAATATTTATATTATTTAAAAAAAAAAATTTTTTTTTAATAATAATAATTTATCAAGTTGATAATAATAATAATATTACATTCCAATTCTAATTTGGCGTATATTTTCCAACATTTCATCCGAAAACTCGTTTTTTTTTTATTCATTTATATTAAAAAAATCATTTTCGTGTAACGTAAAAGCAGGGTAATTTATAGAAATGGGGTTATTTACTAAATGTATTTCATTATTTAAAGAGACGATTTTTTTTATAATTTACATTTCGCTTTTTTGCTTAGCCAGGATATAAAAAATATATATATATATATTTTCGGCTTTTTTAAAATTTTTAAAAATAATAAAAATTTATAATAATAATAATAAATAACAATAAATATTTAATAAACAAATATATATATATATATAAATAAATAAGTAAGTAGAAGAAAAATATATAAAATAACTAAAGATTCCTTTTTACTTATAAAACAAGTACGCGAAGTTTCTTTATTTTTTTTTTATTTTGGAAAAAATTTTTATTTTTAATATAGTATTTATTAAAATATAAATAATCATATTAATATAATACTATATTTAATAAAATATTGTTTATATATAATACTTTATTTATAATTAAAAAAAATATTTTTATAAGAAACAAAACAAAAAAAAAATATTTCACTTCTTTTTTTCACTTCACTTTCTCCTTAAATTTCATAATATATAACAGTTTTTTTAAAAATACATTTTTACACGCACATAATTTCATGAGATTAAATTAATTTTATAATTATTTAATTATTTTAATTATTTAATTAATTAATTTATATTTTTATATATATATATGCACATACAATATGAATTACTATTATCTTCTTGAAGGAAGACATATTGGAACAGACGTTGATTGAACAATTCTTTAATTAATTTATTTTTATTTAAATTTGTATTTTTTTCAATTTTTTTTTAAAAAAAATTATTTGCAACACACAACAGAAAAAAAATTATTTTTGCAATTTTTATTATTAATTAACATTAATAATTAGTATTAGTGATCTACATACTTATTTTCTCAATATTTTTATATATTTCTCTTTTTTTAAAAACTAAATCCTAACTAAATCAATCATCAAAATCTTTTTTTTTTTTCTTTATAAAAAAAAAAATATTCAATCAATCAATCAATCAATCAAAAACCTCTTCGAATTAAAATCGTCTCTAATCATCATCATCATCATTATCATCATCATCATCATCATCATCATCATACAATATATATATATATACAACTTTTTCAATCAATCATCTTAACAACAACAACATAAATCAAATCATATTAATCAATCATCAATATCATCAATAAAATAATTTTTTGCAAAAAATTTCTTTATAACAATAATAATGGGACCAAATGATCTTATGATTCATGTTAATAGCGACTTCTATTACGCATCACCAAATCTTTATGCTTACACAGCGTCTCCGGATACAAAATATTTACAAGTGCAATCTCCTGACTCAATTTACAATCCTACATCACATCATTATAATAATCCGATGATAAATAATTCATTACTACAAGAATCTATTGATCTTGAGAACGATATATTCATGTCTTCTACACCTTCATTTAATTGGTCAATTAACGATAATGATATTAATGACAACAATAATGGCAATAATGATAATAATGATTCAAATAACAGCACACCAACCTTACAACCTCAATTAGTGGACTCTTATATGTTAGAAAAAGCTATATATCAGAACGATATAATGCTCAGTCCCACCGATGCACCTTCTGGTTTAGATTCTCCTAACAACAATATCAACGATTTTGGTGAGAATATGGATGACATTCACAGTCCTATCGAAGATATTTATGGTGATAAACTTCTAATGGAAGGTTTACACGACATACGCGACTTCTTGACCGAAACCAGTTTCCCTGATATATCAACAGATGCTTCCTCTTCTTCTGCTGCCTTGGTTACGATGGTTTCTTCCACATCTTCTTCATCTTCTTCATCTCCCAATATGAATGCTAAGATTAAAAATGAAGATCCTATTATGGATACTTATATTAAAACTGAAAATGATAACGATCATCAACATCAACTTTTATCACAACAATCAAACAGTATGTATTAATTTTTATTTATTTATTTAATAATTTCCTATTAGTTGTTGTTTTTTTTTTTTTAAACAAAATTTTTATTATAAAGATGATGGAACTCGTATGGAATCAGATTCTTCTATTGTTGAAACAATATCTTCTTCTCAAACAAGTCCTCCTTCAACAGCTCCTTCATCCCCTAATCAACAATCTAATTCCACTACTAACAACAATAATGTTGTTTCTCCTTCAATGATAAATACATCACAACAATTACCTACTCCATCATCATCTCAAAATAAATCAAAATCATCATCATCGTCATCATCGTCATCATCATCATCTACTTCCATCAAAAAACACACAAGTTCAAAACCACCTCGTAATCTAGTTTGTTCGAATTGTGGTGTCACAAAGACTCCTCTTTGGCGTCGTACTCCTGACAGGATGCACTCTTTATGTAACGCTTGCGGTTTATATTATAAACAATATAATACTCATCGCCCATTACATATTAGGAATAAGCCTCATACTGCTACTGGTAATCCTTACACTATTCCCACAAGCACCGCTACTTCTACTACATCGACATCTACATCATCTTCTGCTTCATCCTCAACTTCATCGTCAAGAAAAAATACTGTTAATGGTGGTGTAACGACAACAACATCTAATGAAATTCCTATTCTTCAACAACCAATAACTTCTTCCAACACCACTACCAACACTTCATCATCTTCCCAATCCCAGCAAGAACAACAACAAAAATCACTGCAACAACAACATCAACAATTGCAACAACAACAGTTACAGCAGCAACATCATCAACAATTACAACAACAACAAATACAACAAGAAATTCATCGTCAATCGATCGTTGCTGCTCATCATCATCATCACCATCATCAACTTATACAACCTCAAACCATTGTTCCTACCGCAACCATGGTAAATCATAGCAACAACAATAATGAAGCTCCAATTAGGTGTGTTAATTGTGCTCAAACTCAAACTCCTTTATGGAGAAAGAATGAAAAAGGTCAACCTATTTGTAATGCTTGTGGTTTATATGCTAAATTACATAATAGAGATCGTCCTGTTGCCATGAGAAAGGCAAAGATTCAACGTCGTAGAAGAGACTGGGGTGCCAATAACGGAAATCCTAACGGAGGAAGTGGCGGTGGTGTCAATAGTAGTAGTAGTCTTGACGGTTCAGGTTCTGACGGTTCTTGCGACTCAAATCCACAAAGTCCAATCTCTCCTCATCAACAACAACATCATCACGCTCTCACCATCCAAACCTACTTATCTGCAGCCGCTGCTGTTCATCAACGTCCATTAATGCCTATGATGATCAATCCTGCTATATCTCCACTTTCGGCGACTAATCCTAATGCATCTTTAACTAATGTTACCTCTCCAATAACAATGGTCCCAGCCACTTCTCTTCATCATCAACAAGCTTATCCTTTTGCTGCTCCACAATTTGATTTTGATGACTCTAGATTTAGAGCTTTGGTTGATAAAATGCCTAAAAAACAAGCTGAAGCTTTTCTTACTGTATTGGAAAGACGATGCGGGATTTTGAAACAAATGTTAGAGCCTGATCAACAAGATATTAATAACAATAACAATGCTACTAGTAGCAGTAATAATGGTAATAATATCAGTATGAGTGGTCTGAATGATAATAATAATAATAGCGTTGAAAATGAAAATAATGATTGTTAGGGAAATTATTATTATTATTTTTTTTTTTAAAAAAAATAAATTAAATGAATTTTATATTATTAAAATAATAACTAATAATAAAATGTATATTTTTTTACATTTAAATTTTTTTATTGGATTTTTTACAATTTACAAAACATTTTTTCTTCAAATTTTCACATTAATTCATTAATTCACATTTTTTTAAAAACAAATTTTATTATTATTAGATCATATAGGAGGTGATAGAGAGAGTGATGAAAAAAATGGTGTAAATATATAAATCCGTTTTTTTTAAAAATTAATTAATTAATTAGTTTGTAAATACCTCAAAATCTATCTTATTATTTTTCTTTCCTTCACTTTCTCATTTTCTTTCTCTCTTCTTTTAAATATTTTTGCATTTTTTTATTATTACCTTCAATAAAAAATAAATAAATTATTATTATGTTCTTTTCATCTCATTTTTGCATGTAGTTAGTTATTATTTAATTTAATAAAAAAAAATTAAATTTTGGTAATTTCCATGTGATTTTTGATATGCACAGATATTTCCATTGACTAAAATTCTCCAGGTCTTTTTTTTTTTTGGAAATCTTTTCACAATAAAAAAAATTTTTTTTTACACTAGACCAAACAATAAATAGCTAATAAAAGAACAACCAACTTTACTTGAAAACCATATATACATGCATTTTTATTCTAATTTAACACAAGATCAGCGGAGATTTCCCCTTCCTCTTTTTTTAATTACTAATAAATACTAATACTTAAAATACTTAAAAAAAAAATATTGTGTAAACATACATACAGGAAGAATTCATGTCCAATGATTCTACATATAGCTGCCACCAATACATTAAAATAATAAATTGGAATTATTTTGTGGAAGAATCTGACACAGGATTTAATGATAAACGATCCAATGAAGATTTTTAATTAATACATGGGGCTTCAAAAAAATTTTGGGCGTTGTTAGAGATCACGTGACACAATAGACCTGCAATATTATTAACAATAATTGCATAATAAAATTTTTTTTTGACAAGTCGTTCAACAATAACTTTGTCTTAACCTTAACTTTAACAGGATCGGGAAAACTCTACCGCCAAATTATCAAGCAGCTGGTCACATTAACGATTCAAGGGATAATTGATTGGTTGGAGAAAGCTTATTGGGGGGACGTTACCAAAAATGTTATTATTATGCATATGCGTGGTAATACCGGACCCATTGTGCGTTAACTCGCAAATCAGGAGATGTTTGGGCGAAATCGTTATACGACATATTGATATAAATAATAAACATTGAATTAATATTAAATTTTATATGAAATAAATGATAAGAAATGAACAAAAAAGTCGCCATTCGAGGGATTTTAAAAAATTCACTTGTTGATGAAGCGATGACTTTTTCCTTTTCTATTAGTGAAATCTAATGATGAGGCGGTTAGCCATCTTTTTAAAGTACTTTTTAATTATAGCGTTGGCTTTAATTCTACGATTTGGGGATTTTTGGTCTTATATTCCCAACAAAAATTTTCGTTCTAGTTAAATATTATTTACACAGTGTTTCCAATGTGGAAGGACAGATACAAAGATATCAGTCAGACTTTTTCATATTCACCAACTGCCCCTTGTCTCTCTCTCCCTATCTATTAACAATGCGTTATGTTGATCTCTTAAAAGTTTTACTAATTTATTCGAATCAATTTTCTTGTTTGAGTCCGGGCAGCAGCGTTAAATTTTTTTTTCTTAAAAAACAAAAAAAAAACAGTGTTACAAAAACAGTTGCCCCCAATTACACAACATAATTAAAATGTTAGAACTTAAAAATCCTTATACAAAGTCCTATCTATCTCCGTTTTGTTTTTTTCCTCGCCAACATTTTTCAATGATAACCTTAATGATTTGTTTTTGTTTTATTGTATGATTTTGGGCTGGATTGGTTCCATTCAGCCAATAATGCGATATTGTACTTGCATCACCATGTTTTACCTGTTCAGTGACAATAAAGGGCGGATTTTTTTTGTGCACAAAACAACTATTTAGCATTTCGCCGCTTGCAATGACGAAATGTTAAATTTAGCAATGTTAAAAGATGATAAACGATAGACGATAGATGGGTGATGCCTACTAATAATAATTAAGCCAGATCTAGTTGGATCTTTGATGTTATCAAGAAATGGTTTAATAATCTTGATATCGGATAATGGAATACTTGTTTTAATTTAAAATGTTAGTGTCATTGTGTGTTTGTTTGTGTGTGATCGTCTGATAAGGACTCTTACCTGCTCAAACGCCCAACGTCAATGAATCACCCGTCAGAACGGTCTAACAAGAATAAATTTCAGTAAAAACATGTTGAAAATAGAGAATAAATGGTTGGCGATATTAGAAATTTTTACGAATAATCGCCTTTTTTTCAGATCGTACATGGTCAAAATCCATAAAAATAATTCTTCGTCTTCATCAGTTGATATTCTTATTAAGAGACCATCATATACATCCTTTTTATCCAATCAAACCAACCGAATCAATTAATACAAATATTAAAAATATCGTAAAATTACATGATGAACATATCGAGTTTTTCTTTAAGGACTAATGTTTCAGATGAAAAAAAGCTCATATATTTCGTCGTCGCTTGTAGCAGTACTAGATTTGTAGCAATAACAGAAGTCGTGGCAGTATTAGACCATTAATTTAATTATGCAATCAGTAAAATGTCTTTACAATTCAATCACATTTTGGTGATGGGTTATCATATCTTTAAAAGTTCAGTTTTGGTGTCTTGATACAGTTGTTTTATATGAGATTTTTTATAAAAAATCAAATTTCCGTTATAAATTAATAACAACATGCAAAAAGGAAAAAGAAAAATTAATTGACGTAAAACTTACATAATATAGTGTAAAACAATGCCGTGACCCTAAACTCTCAACAGTTTTGGAAGAGAACCTACTATAAGCCTAAACACAAACTCGACCTCTTGGTTGAGATGTCTGGAAGAACTGTGGGTATAGAGGGTGGGAAAAAGTGCCATACGGTCCATTCGGCAAAAAAATGCATACACTGAGGGTGTTGTAGCATAAATAAACCAGGCGAGGAGCGATAAGAACGATTCAGTAGGGCAGTCATCGTTACACGATCAAAATGTTTTATTGGTGATCTGTTGTTTTACTTCCAAATTTGAAAACGATTTTTTTAAATATATAAAAATTTCAAAAAAGAAAAACAAAGAAAACAAAATAGTTTCTACTAATAACGATGAAGAGTTCATCCGGTTCGAAAAATAATAATGACGAACAACAACAACGGCAAAGTATTTACCCAGTTCAAAGGACAACTTCTTCTACTAATAATGACAAACAATAACAACAAAAGTATTTATCAAAGAGTAACTCACACCGGCAGATTTGGTTTTTGGTCCTTTTTTTTTCAAACCTCTATATTAATTAATATCATATATATATCTTATTGTGTAACTGATCAGTAGAATGATAATTAACCCTAAAAAGTTTATTTACTTCGTCAAAAAACTATTTTAATATTCAGCAGCCTGTCAAGTCAATGGGCCCACCTCAAAACCAATGAGGTTTTGCTAATATGTATAATGTATTTATAAGGTTACAACAGTAAATAAGCGCTTATAGTCACTATATAAAACATAACTAACGTAAAAAAACATAATTTTATTAAGTCAAGCGTTTAAAACGATCTATAATGGCAAGACAACCACATTCTCTAATTCAACGTCAATATCTGTGTAGTATTTGTAACAAAAAAACGATACAAAAAATCTAGAGGTTTTATTCGTCATAAAAACTCATGCATCTTACAATTAACTTACTGCCAATGTAATTTCTTTGCCTATGCAACATATTGAACAGTTTAACAAATTACTAGTGAATGAGATACATAAAACGAATTCCTCCCTATTATATACCAAACCAGGTAACAACTTATCAAATTTCCATGTACTAATAGTGAATCTCATGTTACAATAGTACCGCTAGAGATGACTGTAGAATGGTTTCAAGAAAATATTAAAGATGCAAAATGGCATGAAACATCAGATGGACAATTAAAAATTGGGTTTCGTTTAGATCAAGAATGTTATATTATATATAAAGGAATTCTTGCTATTTGATTCTTGATTATTATAATGCATTTATTTTCAATTTTCTACAAATAATTTAATATTGAGTGAATACGATTTTTTAGTGAAATGTTATCCTTCAGAATTTGCTTCATAATAGAGTCTTTTGGTTGACATGATATTATGCTTCAGATGGAGATTTGTTTGATTGTAGTTCTTTTTCTTGGTAAACATTTTTATCAATCCATTGAATTTTATAAGTCAATAGATGAAATCATGTAATTTCTTTTTTTACTCTTTCCGGTGTGGTTTTTACTTTATATTCAGTAGGTATTTTATATTCTCAGTTTGTTGTAAGGTTGACAATGGAGGATAAATATCTCCTGGAACATTATATATGTGTGTTTGCATTTTTAATTTTTTTCACAATATGAAATTTAAATTAAATATTAAAGCGTTTCTCTTTGAATTGTTATACGGTAGATTTATTAAAACCACAAATTCTACAATGATTGATTAATTTGCTAATAACGTATCATCATATTGTGCTGAAATTTCGAGGTTCAAACATATGTTCCTCTATTAATAATTCACATCAATATTATCATCAACAACAAAAACGAATTGTTTAACTAGTCCTAGTACTAGGGTGCTTTCCACTAATATTGACGAACAATCAGAATCATCATTATTTATATTAATTACAAAAATCAATAGCGAGTTTTGCTCAAAGCTGATCCTGATTAAGGTAATTTACTTTAGTGAGTAAGCAAAGGTTAGGGTTAACTGGTGAGTGTCAATGAAGCATCATCCAAAGGTTAATCGGAAATACTGGTAATATTATTGTAATCGTAAACGTAAGGTTGTTAAACAAGCTACTTAAGTTGCTTTGCAAGTAAACCAAAGCGAGTTTGCAATCGGCTAAATAAATGTAAACGAAT
>CAJVPN010000291.1:0-33053 GCA_910592215.1 Entrophospora candida
TCATATTACACCACAAAATGTAGTTTTTTTTTCTGGGGGCATGCTCATATTCCAATTTGAATTCTAATTGATTTTAGTAGACAATGAATTTTTTTATTTTAATATGTCATTAATAAAAAGGCTAAAAAATTTTGTGTCACATGCTATATTGATTGATTCGCGTCATTAATAAATTACCCTTAACCTATCAATAATGATGATATTTTCATTTTTCTATATGTGGGTGGTCCTACCTCAATTAAAAGTTTCTGGAGTCTTCCTCTAATAATAGAAACTATTCCCAAAATAGCCAAAATAGTTAATCTATTAAAAATATTACTATATATGTCCCAAAATAGTCCGACATTGTCTAATATCTATATACCATAATAGAAGAAATTTAATTAAAATATATTAAAAAAAAAATTTCAAGAGTTTGCGCAAGAAAAAACGTATATATACCATAATAGAAGAAATTTAATTAAAATATATTAAAAAAAAACTTTTAAGAGTTTGCGCAAGAAAAAACGTATATATACCATAATAGAAGAAATTTAATTAAAATATATTAAAAAAAAAACTTTTAAGAGTTTGCGCAAGAAAAACATATATATATATACCATAATAGAAGAAATTTAATTAAAATATATTAAAAAAAAAACTTTTAAGAGTTTGCGTAAGAAAAAACAACTTATTTAAATTATCTTCTCTAATATATACAATAATCAACTTTTAAAATTTTGCATAAAAAGGAAACAAATTCTATTAAATTATTTTCTCTGCCTCGTTTACAAATATATATAACATAATGAAAAAAAATCAATTTTTAAAAATTTGCGTAAAAAAAAAAAAAAAAAAAATTCTTTTAATATCAAATTATTTTCTCTGTCTTATTTACGAATTTATTGGTATATTATATTACCTTGTCATATCGCTTTATTTAAACACAATGATAAGAAAAAAACGCAGGACAGATACAGCCCAATTAATTGAATCAAGAGTCGAAGCTATGAGCAAAACGTAATTTACGTGAATATTTGATTGTTATTTGTAATATTTAATTTAATTAATTTACATATATTGATTGTATTTATTTTAGCAATGTTGAGGATGATGATGACGATGATGATGGTGGTGATGTCGTAGAAGGTTTTTTTATTTGCGTTATATCTTCCTCCTATCTATTATTTCAATACAATTTTTAATTGGACAATTCGGATCAAACAAAGACGTTGAAGAAATTACGCACGATTTGGATCGGGATAAAGATGATAGTGGCAAAAATGTCCGTACAGAATTCAACTGTATTTAATTTTTAATCACAAAATTTCTTCTGACTTTTCCTCTTTTTCGAATGCACGCAGATCGAAACAACAACGCAAGATCCTTCCACATCTCCTCACTCTAAAAGTACCGATGATTCGAATGAGGAAGATAATTCAGCTGATTCTGATTCTGATTCTGACTCTGATTCCCCTGATGAACAACTTGAAATTGATCTCAAGGATATCACAAAGCAACTGAACATGATTCCATTATACGAGGTGCGTAACGAGTTGAATTTTGATTCCTGCTTCTCTGCCCATTTTAATATATTTATATACTTTAGTGGAGAATTGGAGGTATAAATATCACGCAACGATTTCGTCAATATCAACAAAAGGTGGTCAATAAAGTAAAAAGCAATGGATTAACGTGGAAAGATTCTTACGAAATTTTGTAAGTATTTTGAGGTGCCATACGAAGTAAAATCACGCTCTTATTAAATTTATTATCATTTACAATCATACCTCAGAGCCTTATCATCGATCATTGTTCTTGCCCATCCGTGCCCTTATCCGGACTTTACCGAAATCGAATGGTATACAATAACTATAGAGAAACCATTCATGATAGAACAACCTATAATACCATCTTCGATATCCAATTCACTTCAAGAAGCGACAAGAAAACATCTAATGCATGAAGACAGCTATATTTACGCAGATAGATCAACATTAGGTAGAGCCGCAGCTTCTGCGTTTAACGATTTTCTACTTAGCTTCAGGGGGGAGATCAAATGACTAATACTAATTATAAACATTTTATATTGTAATAAATCTTAACATACTTTAGACGCAGTCTCCCACCACTTTCTCCATCAAAAATGACCGAAGATTTACATTGTTGCAATCTGCTGTACCCACACGTGCGTCCCATATTTAATCAACCATTCAAAGATTATGATATTCAACTTAACCGTGCCGTAAAAGGAACCAGAAAAAGACCCGATTTCTCGTGTTTAGTCGACAAAATACCGATTCTTGTTTCCGAACTTAAACCCCTAGGATGTACACCGCTTCAAAAAAAAAAAGATTTTGTGAGAGTACACTTGAGAGCCAAGAAATCGTTAAATCAACAATTAAATTCAAAAGGTGGTCCCGGCGAAGTGATGCTATTTACAAATATGGGTATACAATATATATAAGATGAACTGTTGGCTTTTTCATGTATATCTGTTTGCTAAATTTGACACATTTACATTATCTAGGTGACGTGGTTAGTTCATTTTCTATGGATCTCAGCAAGGGACTATACTGTTCATGGTCTTTCCATACGACTAAGTTGACAATTGACAGGGCTTCAATACCATTGGTAGAATCTACATTTTCTCACTTTGTCGCATTAGAGGTATACATTGTTTCAATTGGCATGATGAATCTTTCATTTTGAGACTTACAACAATTTTGCATTTACAGAAGCGAGTTAATAATCTAGCTAAAGATTTTAAAAGACGTAAACAACCATTCACGCCACCCGGACAAATGAAATTCATGAGCGAATTTCCCGATTCTCCACAAATTAAGCGGTTACTTGGATGATCATGAAAATAACAAATATCTATCTTGACTGGACGATCAAAAAACAATTGTAAAATTTTTAGAATAGTTTTTTTACAGCATAAATAATATGTTTAATACTTATTTAAAAGAAATTATTATGAGACTTGCAGAATCCTTACATCTTTATAAATTTTTTATAAATTTTAATTACTAATAAATAAATAAATATATATATATATATTGATCTATATGCTGTATAATCTCAAAAAAAATTTTAATTTTCAATAAAATGTGATAAGGAATGAAAACAAACTTGTTCGCCTGAAAACAAAATTTTCAAATGAATGAAGCTATTTTCGTTATTTTCTATGGCATGACATTTCTTTGTTGAGAACAGATTTTACTATATATATAAAAAGTGTGATGACTTTTGTTGTTATATAATTACCTAATTAAATTGTTTTTAATAAATAACCTTTTGAATATCATAAGTTGCTATGGATCTCAAACATTAATTTCATTTTTTGTTTCCTGCCAGGTGTAGCAAAAAAAAACTAAAGTACTTCAAAAAAAATTTAACCAACTCGCTAATGATAAAAATACTGGAAAAATTTGAAAATATTTGATAAAAGGCTAGGTTGAATCCAAACTTTTCATTTGAAATTCGTAAGTTATGTGGAGAAGGGAAAGGAGTTGCCGCTTCTACCGCAAAAAAATTTCTGCTAATGTAAAACCAATCCGAGAAAGAAAACGGTAGAGGTGATTCAAGAATGGCCAATAAAGAAAAAAATAAAGGAATGAGAAATAATAGTGAAGAAGAAAATGAATGATGACAAAAAGATATTCAATTAGACAATAAAAAAATGGCCGTAGAACTTTTAACAAAAATATTTAATTATATTGAGAGTAATAATTATAAAACACTATATTCATGCATTCTAGTCAATAAAAAAGACGCATTCTAAACTTATGGAAAGATCTATTTTCTTCTATTGAAGTACCAAAATATTGATTAATGGTTTCTTAGTAAAAGATGACGAGGATTTCTTAACAAAAATAATTTTAAATTATTGGAGAAATCACCATCATTATACAATTTACAACTGGATTGGATTTTTAAGGAATTAAATTGTAATTTAAATAGGCTTTTTTTAAATAGTAAATGTGGAATTCATTGCTTAGAAAGAAGTTTATTTTAGATACTTCTATTCGTATGAATCATTAATAATAGATTAATGTTTGCTCCAAAACCTTCATGAATTAAATTATGAATTTAGCTATAACCCAATAAAACGTTTCCGATAATTGTGGCTTGCTTGATAAATTATCAAATTCTAATAGAAATATTCAAGTTTTAAAAAATAAGATATAAAGGTTGTTCAGATAGCAATAAGGTTGTTCATAATCTAAGCTCAACTTATAAAAGCACAACATCAAATACTATTAATGTGTATGGAATTTTAAATTTATCAGATGATTTCATGAAAGCAATTTCTATTCAATAATTTATTATAAAAGAAATGGAAAAATTCTTAATAATGTTAAACAATCGTTTCTTTTTTGATGATAGCACAATCGAAAATTAGATTGATGGCTATTTATTATTATTTAAATTAATGGGAAAATCTCAAATTTTGATAATGTTGAAGATTCGGAAGAATTAATTGGACAAAATTGTAAAAATCCTAGAATATTGTAATATAATAAATGATAATGAATATTCAAAGTATTAAGTCAAATATTACCAAAAAATTTAAAGTTACAATTTCTAATTGTGATAACATTTAATTATTTTAATGACTGATTAGAAAAGGCCCAAGTCTTTTAAAATAGAATTCTTTAAAAGGATACGATTAAAAAATATGATTTTTAAAAATTATAATTATTTATTTTATTATTAGGTTTTATTATTATCGATTGTGCATTGATTTTACTAATACGTTCATTTACAATACAGAGAATGAGAAGAAAATACAATTAAAATGGTTTAACTATTATCAATGAACCTTTTTTTTTCTGGCGCTAGATAACAAATTCAAGTATTTCCATATACAAAAGAATTATGAGTTTTAAAACAAGTAGTGAAACGACGAATTCTTTTTTTGGGCAATAGTAACACCTTTTTGAAACGAAATTCATTCGCCCAAATCAGACAATAATAAATAATAATGCGGAAAAATACTATTATTACAATTTATTTATATAGTAATAAATAATTAAAAACATAATGTCATACTAAATAAATTGAATTCCTAAAAAAAAAATTTTTTTTTTCTCTTGCCACTTTTTTTTAATTTTTTTCTAATATATATATATATATATCCTTCTTGACCTGAAGGAGAAAAAATTTTGAAAGTAAAAGAAATTAGAAAAAAGAAAAGAAACATCATATAAATATTAATGATTTGATAATATTTTATTGTATTATTTATATATTCATTCAGTGGCATAAGATTAAAAAAAATTTTCTTTAGAAATTCTTTTAGAAATATTATTTATTTTCATTATTATTATTCAGTTTTAATTTGAATTAGTTTCAACATGGACCCAAACACATCAACAGGAGTCTCGCCATCATCAATAATAGTCGGAATAGTAATAGGATCACTTGTTGGACTAAGTATTATAATAGGTTTGTTATGGTTTCTCAATAAGAAAAGAAGACAAAATTTTCAAGAATCATCCAACAATGAAAATTTTGAAGAAAAACAAGAAAAGCCAAGATCGATAATAACAACAAGTAATGATGATGAAACTAATTCAATAACAAAACCTAAAAAAACCAAAGTAAAGTCAGATAAACCGCCATTTCTCACTTTACCAAAATTAACTAGACCATTATCAGAAAGTAGTTCAATAAAAGTATTGTTGATCAATCCTGATGAAAAGGATAAAGATAAATCATTCTCATTTGAAGATTATTTTAAAATTATAAAAGAAAAGAGGGAAAAGAAGGACAAGAAAAAGAAATTGGATAAAGAGAAGAAATAGAGGGAAAAATAAAGGAGGTTGAGGATAAGAAAATACTTTTATTATTTTGAACAATTTAGAATATTTTTTGTAACAATTTATTTTTATTTATACATTTCTCAAACATAATTTGGTTTCAATTTAATAAGTTCTTATAATTTTATAGTCGAATAAATAGATTGTTAGTGTATATTTATTTTTTTTAAATATTAGTTTCATATTCCAGTTTTTTTAAAAAGTACTTTTTGTACAATTTTTTTAAAAAAATAGAATAAAAAGTTACATTATTAAATTAAGGTTTTATTATAAACTTATCTTTCTACTTTTTTAAATCTCGTTCTTCATGATAATTATTGATAATTTTTGTAATGCTCAATGTGGTACTTAATATCATAACCGAGACCCCAAACCCAACACATGCAACTGCCGGTAATTTTTTCCTACTATACCATTTACCAGATGTTAGTTTTAAAAAGCATGCAGGTGGTAGAATGAATGCTAATGCTGTTGCTGAAAATCCTCCAGTCAGCTCTAAAACAATTCCTAAATCATTAGTCAACAGCGATATAAACATTGCCCCGGCCACTAATAATGTCGTTATTATAACATGACGTTTCAATAAATACATTTCATTTGGATAATAATATTTTATTATCACCTATATTTGATTAGATATCAACAAAGTAGGTATTAATAATTTTGATAAGAATTTTAACAATGACAATAACATCATAATTGTAATAATACCTCTCTACAAACAAACACTTCTAATGGTAATGTTGTAAACATATTAAATCCAAAACAAAATCTTGCAATATTTATTATAAAATTATTTTGAGGAAAATTATTTAAAATATTTCCTTTGAAAAAAAAAATATTATAATATAGAAAATTAATTTTTAAAAAACTAATTTTATGACAATTATAAATATTTTATTAAATAATTTAATTTTTTACCTTGAGTTTTATCAGTAAATACAAGATATCCAAATAATGCCATTAGCATACATGCAAGCATGGATATTCCAGTTGATAAATGCGTCACTGCTTCAAATCGTTTTAATGTTGGCTTGCGTAAAGAATCAAAAATAAGCAAACTGTTGTGATGACAAACAAACGCTAATAATAATAAACAATGATGGTGATATTTTTGCAAACAAAGATAAGTGATATTATTTAACTTTTTTTTAAAAAAGCTATAAATAACAAAAAAATCGAATTCGACCTCAAGATTATCTATCTATCTATCTATCTATCTCCGATTTTAAAATTTTTTAAATATATTATATCAAATCTTTGATGCGTCGTCACTAATTAATATTCGATGTTTTCTTTGTAACAGTAATAATACAAAATCGTTTTTTGATAATCTTCGAATTCAACTTTTTTTTAAAAAAATGTAATTTTTTTAATATTTACCGAAACTAATTACTCCAATTGACTAATATTTAATTAGGTGGAAATTTAAAGATTTATTAGAAAGACATATTACACAAAAAAATGCCATCAACTTAATTAATTTAATTATTCTACTAACCTGAAATACTTGTGGTTGAATAAACTTCCATCTTGTGTCTGGATTACCTTTCAAACTATCATCAACCTGAGGCCCTTCTATCACTACACTTGCTACAATAATAACCATTGAGATCAAAGCTAATCCGCTTGCTTTGGCTAATTTTGATATGTCACGATATAATGATAATGGATATGATATAAATGCGGTACAAAAAATTATTATGAAATATCTATCTGTAAACAAACGTAATATTGGTATATCGATAATTTGTGGAAATACTGATGCGATGACGTGAGGAATTGTGTCGCCTATTTATTTTAAAAGAATGATAAATTAATATTCAGCTTTAATGTTCTTTAACTGATCCATCTAAAAAATATCCTTGCTTACCAATAATAACACAGAATGCACACATTCCACCAAATGCAAATGCTAATTGGAATAAAGATATTGAAATATGGCCACCTTTTCCAAAACAAAAATACACTACATCTTGATATGAATTTCTTCCTGATAATTTAGAATTATAAACTAATAGTCTTATCGTCCAGTCAACTACAATTGTAAGTACTACCAATAATATTATTCCTGTAAAAACTCCCGCCTCCCGAAATGCAAATGGCAATCCTATAATTATAATTTATCATTATTATTATATTTTTTATTAATAATAAATTTTATAATCAAGAATTTTATAATCAAGATTTTAGGAAAGATGAAAATGAAATACTAACCAATTATACCTATTGAGAAAGAAGGATGAGAAAGGATGGGAGAATGAAGGAGGTGAGAAGGTTTGATCTACTTATAATTATTACCATTAAATACAAATGTCAAACAATCACAATCTAATGTTTAATTAAAATTTACCAGCTCCTATAATACTGTTTGCCATATTTAGAAAACTTTCAAAAAAAGAACCACCATCATTAGGCATTTTTAATAAACCAACACCATCATGCTCTAGTGATACAATATGTAACGTATCTTTTGGTAACGCTGCCAATCTAGAACTTTCCTTTATAAACTCGCTACTACTAGAATCAGTAGAAGGCAATAATGGTGCTGTATCACCATCATTATTATTATTACTGCTATTATTGTTCAGACTATTACTATCGTCTTCTGTGTCATCATTATCATCATCTCTTTGTCTACCAAAATTTACTGGTTGGAGTGATATAGATTCCTCATTCTCTTCTTCATCATCTATTATAAAAGGACTATTCTCACTAATAGAATATTGATTCATAGTGTTGTGAGTACGTGTATTTAATTATTTTCTGATTTTTATATGATAAAATGAAAATGTGGCTGTAATTAATTATGTTACTTTGAAACTATGAAACTATGTATATAAATTTTTTATGTATGACAAAGCTTAATAACTTTATTTTTATATATAGAAAAAAGCTTGCAATGCTTAATATTAATATTGATATCAGATACGCGCTAACTGTTAATATGAAAAAATACTAAGCAATAAAAAAATTTAAATTTGTTGACTTTACAACGCCAAAAATATTCTTTATTGTTATTGATTTATTGTTATCCAATGAATATGGAGTAAATTAATTGGTGGTACTCAGCATTGATTTTATTTTTGTACAACTTTTAAATTTTTTTGATTAAAAAATGTCTTTAATAAGATTTTCCAGGAAATTATTATTACATAACACTAGTAATAAAAAAACTAAAACCCTAGTATCACGTTTATTTATAACATCATCATTAACATCATCAAATTCATCAATAACACCCAAGAAGCCTTATGGTTTAAATAATGATTACTTTTACATCAAAAAAAATAGATATGATAATAGTAGAAATAATAAAAATAGTAGCGATAGTAGCTATAATGATAATAGTAGAAACACGATAACAGATACGCTTTCTAAGTCAAAAGAAAAATTCGAAACTCTTAAAGAAAAAGTCATTCAACTTAGCGAAGAAGAGAGGTTAAACGATGCTATCAAATTGGTAAAAAGTGAAGAAAATCTAGAATTCAAAACTGGGGAAGCTTGGGATCAATTGATAATGGAATGTGTTGATAAAGGAAGAGCTAAAATGGCCGTTAGATTATTTGATGAGGTGAAGTTACATGAGTTAATAAAAATATTATAATTCTCTTTATTAAATAATATATAAATAATTTTTATTTTGAGTAGATGAAAAGACTTTCACTTCCTTTTACCAAAGGAACATTCACAACTATATTAAACGGACTTGCTGATTATCGTATTTCTCCTCAATTAGTAGAATATGCCACATCATTAATAAAACAGCTAGTTCAATCTAGTGAATCAAGACCTGAAATTAAACTTGAGATTGATCATATAAATTCATTATTGAAAATTTGTTATCGCTCAAAACATTTCCAACTTGCATTAGATACTTACGATAATTTGATTAAAGGTAACAAGAAAGTGAAGGAAAATAGAGATACTTATTTATACTTGATGAAAATAGGTTCAATTAGTAATATAAATGAATCAGAAAAGTTTTATGAAATAGCAAAAGATATTTGGGAAAAGTTAATTAAAAAACAAAAATCAAATGATGATGGATCCGTGGTTATTGACAACGATTTGGTGTGCGGTATAATCCAAACTTATAACAATTCAGGTTATACATCTGAAGCATTTGAAATTGTTGACAGTATTTATGGATTTGGTAAAATTCAAACAACAACAACAACAACAACTAATATAACATTACCAGTAACAAATTTTGTTCTAGATAATATTTTTAGTTTATGTTTTAAATCAAGACGATTTGATTTAGGCGCAGAATATTATAATCAAGTAATAGAAAAATACCCTGATCTTAATATCAACGTTACCAGTTACAATAGTCTGATGTCTCTCAACAACTTAAGCTTTCAATACAACAAATCAATTGAAATATACAACCAGAAATTCAAAAATTCCAAGATAATACAAAATTCTGAAACCATTGAATTGTTGATAACATCATGTCAACATCTTTGTGATTTGGAAACTGCAAAAAGCATTTTAAAAAATGCATTTGAAAATAAAGTGATTTTGAAACCAGTTGGTCTAGCCAGATTGATAAAATTATCTTCGGAACTAGCCACAACCATCGAAAGTTATGATTATGAGTTGTGGGATGAATTCTTTAAACAATTGTCTTCCATAAAGGCCAAACGTAAATTTTAATTAATTTATTATTATTAGTTACACGAATCACTCGAACCGGAAATTTTTTATTTGTACAACACTATTACTTGTATATTTATTGCCGTAACAATGAATATTTACTGCAAGGAAATTTTTCCTTCTCTTTTTTTTTTAAAAAAAAAAAAATAATAATTATTGGGGGGAAAACAATAAATTTTTGTCGTTGCATATAAAAATATTGTAATTTTATCAATGTAAATATTCATATGAATATTTGAAAATTGTACTAGTTTGCAACTACAACGACGTCAAAACTCCCGTTGCAGATGGTGTTGTTTTTGATAAGTTTATTCAACAATCCAAACTTTTCTTTTCTTTTTTTTTAAAAAAGAAAAAATGTAACGGAGTATAACAGAAGGGGGATTTAGTTCCTTCCTCTATGCCGAAAAGTGGAAAAAGGGCAGCATATATTTGATTATGATGAGAATAAAAAAGGAAAGGTTTTGGAGCTCTGAAGCTCAATTTGTAATATTAAAATGTTTAAAATAAGCTGGAGGTATATTATAATTTTTATATTATAACGAAGTTAGTTGCGATAGTCGCAACAATGGTGGGAAAGGAAACGAGTAGAAGTGCTTGGTGGGACGGACATCGGGAAACTTAATATTAAATTTAGTTTTTAATTTAATGAAAAATTAAAAATTTTGACTATTAATTTCATTTGTAATAGTAATAATATGTCATATATGAAATATGTATAATGTAATGATTTTTTTTTTTTTTTTAATAAAGAAAAATGTTTGGAAACAACATTATAAATCTTGATGTAGATCAAATCCATCTTGATATATATGACGTATGTGTGCAACAAACATTGCATATAATTCAGATAAAATTTTCTGGTAAAAATTAGTAATTAAAAATATTATATATTTAAATATTTCAAGTTTAAAACTTTATATATGTCTTCTTCTACGACAGACCGATCTAAAAAAATCGGCAATGCTCAGTCTTCAAATAATGTCCAATCAACTAGATCAAATTCCAATAACGATAATAACAACAATACCAATAGTAATGATGGCATTAATGGAGAACAACAAGTTGCTCAACAACCTCCTCAACAACAACAACAGCAAGAATCCATATTTCAAAGTATTTCTCAATTTATATTTCGTGCAATAGTTATATATTATATTTTCTCATATTTCTTTGGAGGTAGGCATTATTGTTATATTTTTCAAAAAAATCTGCTCTCAAATTTCAAATTATTTAGTGTTGATTTTTATTATTATTTACTTAGGCTCTACTAAACAACCTGATACTGCAACAAATGACTATTATTCAAATGTTGGTGGTAAAAGTTTACCAAGTTTATCTAAAATAACTCAATCATGGCCCTTGGGTTCGAATATGGTAAATTCATTAAATTAACGACAAATAAATTGATTGATTGATTGATTGATTGATTGATTGATTGATTGATTGATTGATTGATTTTATCAATTATTTTTTTAGGAATTACGTGTTTATATATCAGAAGATGAGGAATTCAGTAAATTTGATGATGCATTAGCATTAGTTTTACATGAAAAAAATATTGTTTTTGGAGATTGGGATGATGAAATAGAAAAATTTGTTGAAATCACGCCTTCCAAAGTAATTTATTTGATTGATTGATTTGTGGCTTTAGAAGGAATGAAGTTAGAATAATAATGATAACAATAACAATAACAATAATTTGTTTATTAAATACAGAATGTTCAAAATAATGGTACACTTTACGCTCATATTTATCTCACACTTGATAAATCTCCACCTAATCCTAATCACCCAGCCTTTCAAAGTAATATGAGCGTTTATAAAAAAAAGGGTAATTTTCTTATTCAAGAGATAGATATAAGGAATTGTGAATTTATTTACTAATATTATATTTGCGAGTATAGTCATTACAAGATATCATCCTAAACGTAAAATAATAAAAACGAAAAATCTTATTGGTGGTAGTGTTGATGGTGATGAAGAAGAAAACGAAAATGATACAGGGATTGAACAAGTAAGGGGAGATTTAGCATTTTTAAGAGAGGCAATATAAAGTCTTTCGGTTTATTTAACCAATGAGTGTTATATTATATACACACATATTTATTTAAATTTACGCATATATTTAGATAGATTCTAAAGAAACACCAATTGTTTCATATTGGGCTCAAAATTTAACTTTAAATATTGTATCTGATGATGCAGTAGTTCCATATACTCAATTACCTCCAGCGATTAAACCACGTAAGTCATAATTTTAATAACGACAATTTTTTTACAAGTAATCGTAACAAATCAATGATTTTCATGTTGGAATTTTTTAGTTGTTCAACTTGATCCAATAAAACCTAGTCAATATCTTCCAATATTATTTATAAATGATTTCTGGATTTTAAAAGATCATTTGTCACCAATCAATGAAACTGTCAAGTATGTTTAAATTCCGATTAATTAATTATTAGTATATTTAGGAGAAAGATTATTTGTTTGTTTTCTCGCAAGCAAATAATAGGAACAAAAATATTTACTTGTTAAATTTATGTATTATTTGATGGTGTGAATTTAGAACATTGCCTTTGACTATAAAATATTATCCAATATCATTTTTTAAATTTCAAGTTTACGTACAAATGGACGAATCATTCCAACGACAGGCGGAGTTCATGGGAGCTGATGCAAATAGTGAATTTGATGAGATAAAGAGAATGTTTAAGGAAACTAACCCTATTCTATTAGGAGTGACCTTTACGGTTTCTATTTTACATAGTATTTTTGAATTCTTGGCTTTTAAAAATGGTGATTATTTAATTTATTTAATTATATTATCTGAACGAATAAAATATCTGATAACAAAAATACAATTATTTAAATAGATATTTCTCATTGGAAGAATAAAAAGGAGTTGACTGGAGTATCAGTCAGAACTATTTTATCAAATATTTTTTTCCAATTAGTAATATTTTTGTATTTAGTCGATAATAATCAAGATACAAGTTGGATGATATTAATTGGCCAAGGTGTATCTGTTGCTATCGAAGTATGGAAGATTAAGAAAGCCATTGACGTTGAGGTAAAACAAAATTTGTTTTGTACACATTCAAAATTCAAAATTATTTGGTATTTCATTTAATATTTTGTTTTATTTAAATATTTAAAGATTAAGCCCACACAAAATAAATTCATGCCATATTCGATAAAATTTGTTGATAAACATAAATTATCAGAAACAGAAGCAAAAACCAAAGAATATGATCAAATAGCATTTCGCTATTTATCATGGTTGGCATATCCTTTACTATTTGGTTATGCTATTTATAGTTTGTTATATGATTCACATAAGAGTTGGTACTCGTTTATATTGAAGACACTCGTTGGATTCGTTTATGCATTTGGATTTATTATGATGACACCACAATTATTTATTAATTATAAACTTAAAAGTGTAAGTAATTTTATTCATATATATTATCCATTGGCGGCTTAACTTAAAAAAGATGCTGACTGATATTGTTTGATTTTTTTTAGGTTGCACATATGCCATGGAAAACTTTAATGTATAAAACGCTTGGAACATTTGTTGATGATTTGTTTGCCTTTTGTATAAAAATGCCAACATTGCATAGGCTAGCGTGTTTAAGAGATGATGTGATATTCTTTGTTTATCTTTATCAACGATGGGCTTATCCTACTGATGATAAACGAGCAAATGAATACGGTCAAGTTGCTGATGACGATGGTAAAAAACAATTAGAAAATCAAGAAGCAGAAAAGGAAACTAAAAAGGACAAATAAATGGAAATCCATTTATTGTAATTGTTATTTTAATTTTTAAAAAAAAAAACAATTAATTAAATGATAGAAAAATTAATCATTATCTAAAACGAAATAAAATAATTTAAAAGTCTTTAGGATCTCTTTTTCTTTTCTTCTTGTTATTGTTATTGATTCCAATTTTTTTGTTGTTATTATTATTATTGATTCCAATTTTTTTGTTGTTATTATTATTATTTATTCCAAATTTTTTGTTGTTATTATTATTATTATTTTTATTATTTATTATATTATTTTTATTATTTTTATTATTTTTATTATTATTATTATTTCCTTTCTCAGATTTGAACCAGGTTCTAGCCGGCCTACTAAATATTTCCGAACCATGCTCCAAAATATTTTCACTTTTTTGTATTTCCATTTCAGTTTGTCGAATAACCTTTTCTTCTTTCTCTTCTTTCAATACTTCATTGATTTTTGATTTTAATTGCTTCAATTTTTCACCAAGTTCCTGTACAGATTTTGCATCTACTGTTCGTCGTCTGATTTGATCTTTTATCGTATGTTTTATTATTTGCTTTAATAGTTTTCTGTCTGATTCGCATGTTAACGTAACCGAACTATTTGAATAAAGTGTAAAGTAAGAGAGGGAATATGATTAATTGGGGGAAGGAGCGAATGAATCAAACCAATGAAAGATAAATTCCACGTTGAAAAAAATTTTCAAAAATTCTATTATCAAAGAAAACTTACTGTCCATTACGACCAGCACGAGCGGTTCTTCCGACTCTATGTACATAATGTTGATAACTATTCGGAATATCATGATTTATTACGGTTTCTATACCTTTAATATCTAGACCTCTCGAGGCCAAATCTGTTGCTAGTAGAAAATCAACTTCACCACTTCTAAATAATTCAAGTGCAACAAGTCTCTATCAAAAAAAAATTTGCAAATGAAATAATTTAAATATTTATTTTTTTCTTTATTATTGTTATTATTATTATTATTATTATTATTATTATTATTATTATCAAGTGTGTACCTGTTCTTGAGTTAAACCACCATGTAACTCTGACGCTTTTAACCCAAATAATCCAAAAATAATTTTCATTTCATGAGCCAATGCTTTACTTTTGAAAAAAACAATAACCTTGCTCTTAAATATTCGAGAACACAACAATAACAATATTGGTGCTTTATCATTTTCTTTGTTTTGCCTTATTCTAATAAATTCATGGACTAGATTTTTTGATGTAGATTTTGCGCTGTCAACCATCAATCGTACAGGTTTACTTAACGATAGTTTAATAAGTTGGTCAATGTTGTCAGTCATTGTAGCAGAAAATAACATTGTTTGACGTGATTTTGGACAATTTTTAATGATTTCATTTAGCTCATCTGCAAATCCATCTTCCAACATTCTTGTTAAGGAAGGCGAGGCAACGTGGAAATTGAAGATTAATAAATAGCATTTTAAAAAATTGAATAAATAAATAAATAAATAAATAAATAAATAAATAATACTAGTTAATTACCTATCTGCTTCGTCCAAGATTAATATTTCGATTGTTTCTAGAGTGAATGAAGGTGAATTTCTTACATGATCGATAAGCCTGCCAGGTGTTGCAATTACAATATCCGGACGTTTTTTCAATTCATTTTCTTGTTTTTTAAGATTTAAACCGCCTGTATAAACAAAAAGAAATTATTTTCTTGTAAAAAAATAAAAAACAAAAAAAAAATAAAAAAAAAATAAAACTTTTAATAAATACCAACACATAAGCAAATATTAATGTCAATAAATTTGGCAAGTTTAGTTGCAACACTATGACACTGTATACCCAATTCACGAGTAGGTATTATAACAAGCACTCTGACCGTAGGCATTTGTCTAGGACGATACAATAAACGTTCCAGTACCGGGACAAGAAAAGCGACAGTTTTTCCAGAACCAGTGATTGCGCCACCACAAATATCTTTGCCCATTAGTGCTATGGGAATGGATTGTTTTTGTATGGGAGTTGGTTCAACAAATCCCAGTTGGCTTAGACCTTTTAGAATTGGTCTTGACAAATTCATTGTCTGGAAAGAGTCAGCCGGCTCAATGTCTTTTAGAAAATCATTTCGTTCTGAAAAGTATTCTTTCTTGCGCTAAGTTCCATTACAATAGAGGGGGAAAGAATTAATCAATTCAATTAGTAATCAATCTTTTCTTTTTTTTTCCGGGTACAATGTGTCAATAATAAATAAATTAGTGAGTGAAAAAAAAAAATAAAATAAAATAGCAGCAGTATTATTTTACCTCTTTCTCAAATTCATCATCTTCACCACTACTATCACTACTATCAACATTTTCTTTTTTTGAATTCTTGGTTTTATTTTTTATTGCTGTCTCAGATTCATCATCATCAAAATCATCTTCACTATTGTGGTCATTACTATCATCACTACTTTCATCGTCGTCATCATCTTTTTCCAACATTCCATATTTAACTCCTCCGCCAAAAATATCTAGATTTATGTATAAGATTGTTTTTTAAAAATTACGAATAAAAAGTTTTATTTTAATTTTAATTTTTAATTAATTACCTACCTATATCCTGATCTTCGTCTTCATCCTCGTCTTCATCAATACTCATTTTATTTTGATCATCATCATCGTCATCATCATCATCATCGTCCTCTTCATCATCATCAGCATAACCTTTTCAGCAAAACAATAATAATAATTTGGTTTAAAACAAAATCAACAACACTTTCATATACTAACTCGGTTCAGTGCATACATTTGAATGAATGAATGAACTAGGACGAGTTTTTGTATAAACAAGAAAAGGAAACATTAATACCATTTTTATTTTTTGAATTGTTATTTATTATATTCCCAACTTTATTTGATTCAACTATTATCGCATCATCGTCATCATTATCATCATCACTTTCATCATCACTTTCATTCTCGTTTTTATCGTCATCTTTCTCCTCTTCGTCACTAATTTCCTGATCTTCATCACTTTCCACATCCTCGTAATCATCATCATCCTCATCATCATCATCATAATCATCATCCTCATCATCCTCTCCCTCCTCCTCCTCCTCTTCTTCTGTTAACGTTTTTAATATGACTTTAACATCATTTCTTTTTGCTTCTATAATATCATCAATTGATTTTCTAGGAGCCTTTAATTTCAAAACAATTATATATATTTAATCAATATTAATCGGTTAAAAAAACCAATCAATGAATCATTCAATGAATGAATGAATGAATGAATGAGCCGGTTCTAAATAATAGTTACATCATCTTTCAATCCTAAAAAATACAAGGAATGATCAGTAGTTGGTTCTACTGCATCATCATCATCTTCTAAATCATCATATTCGATTTCAGCGTCATCTTCAATTGTCATAATAAAGTGTGCCATTTTTTTTTAGTTTTTGAAAAAAAATTTTATATAGATCTTATTTTTGTGGTGATCATCACGACGTAATTTTTTTTAAAAAAAAATATGCATATTAAATACGCATATAGAATTTTTAACAAAATGATTGTTATTTTGAATAAAATATTTTTGACAAGACAAGGAAATGTCTAATTCATTATCATCCGACAGAAAAGAATTTGCACTTAAAGTTTGTAATGAAATTTACAGCAGTGCTCTTTCAACCACGTCTGATAGTGAACGCATAAAAGAATATTTTTTACAATCAGTAAAAAAAAACAAAAAACTTTCTGAATCTGAGAAACGATATTGCAAAGAAAAATTTCTTTATGATTTTGAGTTGAGCATTGCGTTGCAAAATTCGGGTAAATCAAGAGAATGTAATAAATGTAAATCAACGAGATACTCTGATAGATTTTGTGAAAAGTGTATCAGGCTGCACTTGCAAAGTCTTTTTAAGAGTTGGACGTCAGGAAGTAAGATTGTAGATAATTTTATTCGACAGTGTCAAATAAATTCATCCATCCCAACTCAGATTCTAGAGTGGATACCTTACGAGCAATTTAAAGATGCAAAGATGTTGAAAAAAGGTGGATTTAGTTCAGTATATACTGCCACATGGACAAGAGGCGGGATTGTTGATTACGATGAAGAAGAAGAGAAATTTAGATATGTTGGAGCACAATACGTAGCATTAAAATCTTTAAATAATTCAAGTGATCCAGGGAAACAATTTTTTGAAAAGGTTGGTAGTTAATATTATAAATAAATTAATCTTGCAACATACATACATGCATACATATATATATATATCCATACATCCATATTTATAGGCGTTGAGTTATTCTAAAATCAGGTCAATAATGATTGTTCCTTGTTATGGCATAACCAAATTCCCAGAAAGTGGAAATTATGCAATGGTTTTAAATTATGTGCCAGAAGGAAATCTAAGAAATTATTTGCAAAAAAACCATTTGATTTTAACATTAAAAGATAGAATTACAATTTTTAAATATCTGTGTAGAGCATTATATCAAATACATGATAAAGATTTAATTCATGGTGATTTACATAGTGGTAATGTATTGATGGAGGGAGGTAATTGTTATATCGCAGATTTAGGATTATGCGGACCAGTTGAAGAAGAATTATCAAATAAAACGTATGGAATTATACCATACCTTGCGCCCGAGCTACTTGACGGACAAAAGAATACAAAGAACACAAAAGAGTCGGACATTTATAGTGTTGGAATGTTAATGTGGGAAATATTTTCCAGCTACCCACCGTTTGATAAGAGACCTCATAATTATCATTTAATTTTTGATGTTTGTGAAGGCGTTCGACCACCATTATTACCAGGAACACCCGGTGATTATGCAGAAATGATGCAGAGATGTTGGGACGCGGATCCATCAAAAAGACCGACCATTCAAGATCTTTTAGAATTTGTTAATAATAATGATAGATTGAGCGAACATCCTGGAACCAACAATTTGAATGCTACCGTCAATAAAAAAGACTCCAACAAATTATTTAAAAAAATATTTAAATTTTCCAGAAAGAAAAAAAATGAAGTTGACCTTAATAGTGATGGTGGTGGTAGGTTAAAACCAGTATATAAATCACATCCAAATGCATATCATAAAAGTAGAATATTAGACGATGAAATTATCAAGTCAAAAGATTTGAAAAGTAATGAATGACCTTGACCTCAACTCTATTTGAAATGGTTATATAAAACATGTTTTTTAACAAATTGACTTGATAGAAAGTTGAAAAGATCGACGATTATTATTTTTTTATTTTAATTTTTTTATTTTTAATTTTTTTTATGAATAATTAATTGTGTTAGAGATTAATTAATAAAAGAAAATAGATTGTATTTATATGAATAATGTATCATCTACAATTTCTTTCTCTGCGATTTCTTTCTTTAAAAATATTTGTCATTAGAAAATGAAATTGGGTTTATTTATTTATGAGTTTGATTGGTTGGTTGCGAACCTGAAACCCGGGACTATTTACCCCATATTTGGATTAAATTAAAAAATGCCATTGTGCCATTATTTCAGTAGTTGTGTTGTACCAAACCCGATTTAGACAGTAAATTACACAAAGGACAATTCTCCCTCCAAAAAAAAGAAGAAAGAAAAACAAAACCAAGGATATATAAATTATTAATTGAGTTCAAAATAGACATGGTTCACACAACAGAATGATATCAATCCATCAACGACATGATAATATCAATATGGGAGGAGATAACAGTATGAGATAATATCAGTTGATATAGTAACAAAATAAATAAAAATTGGGGATTTTAATTTTATCTCAATTTGGTAATCATGTTCCCATTCAATGTAAGAATTGTCAAAAAATCTTGTCAATTAACTTTATTCGTCACCAACCAGCATTCGAAATGTTTAATGTTTGTAAATAATAAAACATTTAATATGATGATTTTTATAGAATTAAAAATTGATTTCACAATCAACAACAATTCAACAATAAATCAATTATAAAATGAAAAACATTTATTGTGATTGTTTTGTTGATTAGACAGACCTAGATTCTTCTTCTTTTGTATGGATAAGCGCGTAAAAAGAAAAAAAATTTAATTTTATGGATAAAAGTTTTTCAAGTAGTAGTAGATTTATACAAATGGAATATATTTATGATGGTCATAATAATAATAGTAATAATAATTAGTAATAATAATAATAGTAATAATAATAATAATAATAATAATTAGTAAATAACAACAATAATAACAAGCAACAAGGACATCAACGTTCATAGTAACAATAATAAAGAATATGACATGTTTGAATCCAGTTTTTTTTTTTCAAAAGCATCAACTAACTAACTCAGCAGCTAACCAATAAATCAAATGAAATGTTAGCGCTAATTTAAATTTTGTTATTGTTGTTATCTATTAAATCAAATGACCGATTAAGCAAGCATTAATCAACCAACTAAAATTCCCGAATCAATCAAGAAAATAAACAACAGCCAAATTGATAATGAGACGCGTGATGAACGAATAACCAAATTAGTCGGCTAACCGAATCCTTATGATACATAACGGATCACCCGAACTTAATATGAAGATAAACAATCATAACTAGAAATATATAATAGTAACAAAACAACAATAACACTAATCAGTCAGCAAGTAAGTAATCAATCTAAACAAATAAAGAATGATTAATGCTAGGCGCGAATTTGATAAGAACAAGGCTTATTCGTGGATTATTGATGCAAGGGGAGTTTTTTATCAGGAGGAAGAAAGTTTTATCGGTGATTAAATTAGATTTTGATGGTTGGCGTATGACAGATTAAGTAATGGGTTGGTTTACTTTTTTGTTGAATAAACTAATTAGTATGTGTGCGAGTTTGCATGCGTATGTACAGGTGTGTTGTTGATGTGTCGCTGACTTCATACATAAAAGGTGCAGTGGTGTTAGTTACTATTATTGTTACTGTGTAAATATTTACCGTTGATAATAGAATTCTGATTTTTGATTCTGAGATTGATTGTATATATATATATGAGGTATTATGTAAAGATAAAAATAGAATTGAATATGGAAATGAATGGGAGTAATAAAATTTAAAGGAGTGAATGCTTTACTGATTGGTACTTTACTAATTTATTTTATTTTCCAAAAAGAAAAAAATATTTATTATTTATTTACTATTTTTTTATTTAATTTGAATTTATTTAATAATTTCATGTATGATATTTGAACGAAAAAAAAATTCAAGTTTTTTAATTAGTTTGTTTTTTTTTGGTGTATTACTTTATCTTCTTATCGTTCACTCAATCAACAACATATTCGGAATAAGATACATATACCTTCTATTCACATTGATTCCTAAATACGGCGATTTAATTCTATTAATTTTAATTTAAATATATATATATATATTTTTTTTATAGTTACTTTATATTTTCGGCAATTGAACAATCGCGTATAATGTGTTTGTGTAACTTGATATTTTTGGGTCTTTTTATGTTTAATTTTCCAGTAAAAAAAAAAAAAAATCGTAAATAGAAACAATTAAAAAATTTTGCATTCAAAATTGTATGCAGATGTTATGCATGTTTGTGGTGTGCATGTACGAGTGCGCATATGCGCATGTGCGCGTGCGAGTGCGAGCGTAATTATGATATTAATGGTGTGTGATACTTTTGAGCGAGGGTGTCTGTAATATATATATGTCTACAATATATCTTTATGTTTTGTTAACTATTGGTTTAAAGAAAATCCGTGTTTGGATATTTTGAATATTTGTGAACAGTGTCATACATACCAAGCACAAAACACGTGCATATCAATTGCACTATCTTAACTTTTTTATCCACAATGAACGAAAAAAGAAAGAATTCGTTATTATTAAGTCTTTTTTAGTTAAACAGCAGCAAAATAAAACTATTTTTGTATCGGAAAAAACCAAAAAAAATTTTTAAAGTTTTCACATATTTTTTTGAATGAGTAAATTAATATCGAACAATCAAATTAGTTCTAATTTTATGTTGAAACTGAGAATAGAATTTGTGTTATTGGGGTGTAAATGATTTTTATCATCATCTAATCAATTAATACTAACGGACCGACAACAAACCAATTAATTATTGCTATAATGCGCATACATATAAAAAAATAACAAGTCTTTTTTTTCGTAAAATAGGTAAACAAATAACATTAATTTCTTATATGAAAAAAAAAACCCCCAAATCTACTTTAAAAAGTTGGGAATAATAAAATAAAATTAATAATAAAAATAAAAAATTAGTAATAATAAATAAATAAATAATAATAAATAATAATAATAATAATAATAATAATATTATTATTATTATTATTAATATAATTATAGCCTCGCTAGTGTCATTTATTTGTTTTTTTTAAAACGCACAAATCAAAATCAAAAATAACCTTTTAAATTTCATAAAAATTAATTCCACTATTGATTGATTCTATTTCCGATCATAATTTAAATAAACATCAATACATCCTTTTCCCTTATTCAAACACGTATAAATTGACCGCTATATTGCTAACATTCCTTCTCTTTCTTTCCTTACTCTAGTACACCCAGTCCGCGACTTTAAAATTTAAAACTTGATAATTATAGAATTTTTATTTTAGTTTTATTTAAAATATTATTATTTCATAAACAATTTGAACCTTCGTTTTTATAAATGTCTTCGTCCAGTAGGAGTGGTACTCACAATTTTCATAATAATGTTGATTCATCCGATAATAACATTTTTACAGAAGTGATTGGTTGTCAACAAATTCAACAGCAACAACAACAGCAACAACAACAACAACAACAATATCAACAACAACAATATCAACAACATCATCCTGCCGCATATCCTAATCCTTTTCCTATCAGTCACCCTACCAATGATCATTATCCTGTTAATAATGATGTTAGCAATCAAGACCAAAGACAACAAATGCCACATCCTGGCTCGAATTTTTCCGTTGTTCCTTTAGCATCATCTTCATTATCTTTACCTCCGCCCAACATCCCATATCCACACCCACACCTCTCTAACAATAATGTCGATGATGTCTCGTCTTTATCTTTACCAAGCATCAACAATTCATATTCACCTCTCCAGTTCTGTGACATCATCAATGCAGATAGGGATATCAATAACAATGATCAGATTGAGGGTCAAGATCAAGGCGATAACTCCAATGGAAGAAGAAGACAAATGTATAGATTTGATTATAGCACTCATACTTTTCATAAAGATAGACCTAGGCCCAAACACAAGGCTAGCAGAAAAGTTAATTCTTCCACTTCCTCGTCATTATCATCTCTCGCAACTTCCGTCACTTCTACATCTACCGTTTCCACAAATTTGACCATTCCACCACGAAGAACTGAGCACGATGTATTCAACCAATTGTATCAATATGCATCGCATAGTTTAATTCATTCAAGATTGGCAGACACGTACAATGGGTAAGTATAAATGACGCTGGTAAAAGAAATAAATTAAACATTCGTTAAGATGTACGGTTTTATCAAAAGTTTGACTCCATTAACCAAAAACCGTACATCTTAACACAAACGTTTAGCTTTTTTTAATTTTCATTTCCTTGAATTAAAAAGCATACCAGAATGGAACTACTCGTTAGAAGTAGGCCAGAACCCCCAGAGAGCCAGAATGTGTGGCTTTGGTGAAAAAGTAATTTAATTTTTCTTTTTTTTTTTTTTTTTTTTTTTACAATGATAAATAATAATATTATTAATGATATATATATACGTATGCACGTATATAATTTTAGGATCGTCGTCCAATTTCACCTTTGCCATTTGTTAAATTGGCAATCACCCAAGGAGACAAAGGCCCCGTCAACATAGAGTTAGTATTGTAAAATTTGATTATAATGTTTGATTTTTTTTTTTTTTTCATATTAATAATATTCAAATTTATCATGTGTACAGAGAAGTTGACACAGCTTTCTATGTATGCCAAGCAGTATTGTATGAATATGGAACTGATAAAGAGGCAACATTGGTTGTGCATCCAGCCTCTCAAGCCAGTTTAAAAACGTCACCTTCCCTAGTTAGCGCTACAGCCAACTTGGTTGGCACTCCTATAGCACAAGCAAGAGTCTTGCGTGATGTAGATAATAAACCAGGAATTTGGTTTATTTATCGAGATTTAAGTGTTCGGACAGATGGAATGTTTTATTTAAAATTCCAACTTTTTTATATTGGATTGTAAGTATATACATACATACATATATATATATCTATTATAACATTCAATCGATCAATTAAATAAATAATCAATTGATTTTATCAATAAATAGTCGAGGCAACATTAACACAACAGATAATCAATCCAGAATACTTGCCACTGCAAATTCAAAGCCTTTTACTGTGTATACTGCTAAAAAATTCCCAGGGATGGTTGGTAAGTAACTATTTTATAATTTTATAATTTTTATTATTTAAATTTATAATTTTTATTATTTGAATTTATACATAATCAATCAATTATTTATAATTTGTTTAGAAATAACACCGTTAACAAAAGCTTTCATCGAACAAGGTTCAAAAATTCCTTCACGAAGGGATTTAAAGAGAACAAGGAATACATAAATTCATAATTAAAAAAATTAAAGAAAACAAGGAATTTATAATTAAAAAAATTAAAAAGATTAAAATTTTATAATTAAAAAAAAAAAAAGATTAAAATTCATAATTAAAAAAAAATTGAAAAGATAATTAAAAAAAAAAATAATTTCATAATATATATAATTTATAATTTATGTCTATACATTTTCTAAGTTTTTTTGGTCGTTAATAAGATTTTTTTTTTTTTTACAAAGTAAATATGTTAATAATATCAAACCAACCAACTAATCTACCAAACAACCAACCAACAAATTAATATTCAACTTGTAGTTTAAGATTTTTAAGATTTTTTGTTTTTTTTTTTTTTTTTTTTCATAAATTAAAACTTTTGTAACAATAATTATTAAATTAATATGAAGATGATTTCAATAAAATAAATTTTCTTTTTCATAATCTATTCTTCTTCTTCTTCTTCTTCTTCTTCTTCTTCTTCTTCTTCTTCTTCTTCTTCTTCTTCTTCTTCTTCTTCTTCTTTATCATTTAATTTCTTATAATAGTGTATAAAGAGATAACCAACCCCAATAAAACGCATAATTTTAATTAACAATAATTACCAATAGGAAAAATATTTTTGTTTAACGTTCCTTTGAATTTAATTTCGGAGTTTTTTTCCATTGTTATTAACTAACGCACGCACTTTATTACGATAAAAATAATGAACGATGATGTTGATGATAATAATCAATTAAATTTAGATATGCACATATTCTTAAACAATAAGGGGTCGGCCGACTGTCCTGGAAAATTCTTCTCACAAAAAAAAATATTATAAAACGACCGTTTATAATAATTTACATAGAGTCCAAATCTGAAAACAATGGACATTGCAGATCTTTGATAAGCGCCTTATTTATCGGCTTTGGTCGCACAAATCAGATCGGCTATTGTCATGAATTGTATAATATATAGGTTTTCATTCATTCATAAATTATGTAATCGACACACATGTAGATAAACCTAGCACTTGTTATTTTTTGGGGTAAATCATGGAATCTTAGATGCATTTTTTTTTTTAATAAATTTTGTTTTTCTAAACGGGCGTTTCGATTCACATCTATCTGGAAAACTAGGATTTATTTATTATATCAATAAATAATAAATCAATAAATAATAAATCGATTAATAATAAAATCAATTAATAATGATAATAATAATAAAATAAATTAATTAGTTAATTAATGAATAAAAAAAGTAAATAAATGAATGAATAATCTTTGATTCTATCATACATTCAAGGAAAGTTTGGAGTATTGATTGCGATTATTTAATTTGCATATGTGATTTCTTGTGACTTTTGTGGAAATTACATGACCTTTAATGATATTTTGCTTAATTAAATGCATGATGTTAATATACGGAGTGGACAACTCAAACACATACACGAATGGATCAATGTTCCCGTGCACGCGTATTTAATGATGATAAGGTTACAATCAATAGTTTGTACCAATTAAACAATCAATTTATTTATTTTTCTCTTGTTTCTCTTGTTTCTCTTGTTTCTCTTGTTTGCAAACAAACTCCATTGGGATTAACATCGCCGTATGATTAGTTGGCGAACCATTCACATTCAATTCTCACAACACCACCATTCATTAGTTCAATAAACTTTTAAGGCGAACAGATCGTTTGAAAACTTTATTACCAATACGGATATCAAGAGTATTAGAAAATGGAAGTCAGCGTACCAATTACTTATTAATACTTGTAATTAGTTTACTTTTTTACGCGCTTTACTACAAATACGGATAAAAAAGAGAATCAACCATTTATTATTCATTTGTCTATTTGAATGAATGGATGGATAAATTGATAAATGAATGAACGAATAAATGAACGAATGGATCTGTCAAATAAATAAACAAATGACATTTACTCCACATGAACTGACATTTGTGACATAAACCTGCATCAAGGAAAAACTGTGCTTTCGATAAATTTCTCGTATTGAATCCTTTCGGGGATGATAAAGAAATTTAATCAAAGATCGGTGATGTCTATTCGTTCATAGTTTTTTATTGTTTGTAATGTTTTGTTTTTTTTTATTTTCAATTCTTAAAATCTTGTGCAATTGGTGATGTGTCAAAATATCATCCAGTCGCTTATTGAAGTTGTATACATCAAATTGTACTCGCAATTAGAATTGTAACTATAATATCTAATTCATGTTCTAAATTTATAAATATTTTTTATAGAAATGTCCCAGGTGTAGCTGTAACCTGTATGAAACATATACAAGGGGGAGTTTAAAACGATTCGCTGTTATGTCATGTGATCGATTTTTATTGGTTGATTTTTTTATTTTGGCAGTTGATCATTACCTTTTGTTAAATTGAATCTAAGAAAAATAGTGTCACGAATGTAAGTATCCAACACCGAATAATTAAAATAACTAAGATTCTTTTAAATCTTTAGACGTCTGTTTTCGGTATAAATGTTTTTCCACTTTAAAATCTTTCAATAAAAAAAAATTCATTATAAATAAAGGTGAATTCGCCTCAACAAAAAATCCAGAATTCTTTCTATGGTTGTTACATTTATAAAATATTTTTATATTCGCGGATATTTTTTATTTTTTATAATTATTATATTTTTTGGACTTATATTACTTATATTTAAAAAAATGCCTCCCCAAAAAAAAGAAAAAAAAAGTATTAAAAAATACATTTTTCCCCAAACTATTAACATAAACCAAGATGATCATGATCAGATCATTGATCAATTGATCAATAAGCATTTAAATTCAATGACGACTTTCGTTGAAAACAGAGTAGTTACCTACTTGTCGATAAAGGATCTTCTAGCTCCAAAAAGAAATGCAAATAAAATCGGTAGACCTCAAAACGAATTTATTCTATATCGAAAAGAGATCCTCGCGGAACTCAAAAATAACAACGAAAAACATACCCTCCGAGAAGTTTCCCAAATCGCATCATGGAGATGGAAATCTGAATCTACTGAGCGGAGAAATTTTTTCATTATCTTGTCGAAAGTTGGTTTTTTGGTATATAGAGATTTGTACGAGCATTATTGTAAAAATGATAATGCTAATGCTAACAATAGCACCGACAATGAAAATCAAACAACAACTTACGACAGCGTCAACGATATAAATTGTATTAATTTTAATTGTGATGGTGAAACTGATTCATCAACCGAACAACCTAAATATTCAGTATTCACCCCCAACTTTGAAGTCTTGGTCGAAAGAGAGACTTCCTTATTGGGGTTTTCAATTCCGGCCGCAACGGAAGCAGAAGCAGCATTATCGGCTGTAGTATCATCGTTATCATCACCATCATCATCATCATCATCATCCACTTCTCCATCTTCTTCTTCTGGTTCAAATACCTCGTCACCCCCATGGTCCGGCTCCGCTTCGATGCCACAAATGCTTCTTGTACCATCTTATCCGGAGATGGTTGAATCTTCTTCAAAAAGATTATTGTCTCTTCGTACGCCCCCAAATAATAACGATAATATCAATCACAAAAACTATAACTATTATAACAACTACAAACGCTATAACAACTACAAATACTATACCCGTAGCTGCTACAACAATAATAAGAACGACAACAATAATAAGAACGACAACAATAACAATAACAACGATAACAACAATAACAATAACAACGACGACAACAATAATAACAACAACAATAATAACAACAACAACAGCGACAACAACTACAACTACTACTACAACTACAACTACTACAACAACAGCAACAACGACGACGGCAACAACAACAACAACAACTACTACTACTATAACAGCAACAACGACGACAAAAACAACGACGACAACAACAACAACTACAACAACAACAACTACAACAGCAACGACGACGACGGCAACAACAACTACGACAACAACGGCAACGACGGCAACAGCAGTGACGGCAACGGCAGCGATGGCAACGGCAACAACTATAACAATAATAATATTGCTCTTGATTTTTTTAATATTAATGTTGACCCATACAATTATGGTCAGCAATACCACCAACAAAACTTTTGTCAATCATTAATCGACATTGACAATAATGTTGGTGACGTCGACCCTGACTTAGAATTGGCAACTATTTTACGTCAATTAAGAGTTGACAACGCAATCGCAATAAACGACTCTAATGTGCTTGATCAACCAAGCATCAATAATTTCGTCACTCCCAATCCGATTTCTATTGACTCCACAATTATGGATACAACAACCACCGACAATTACCATTACCTCAACCCACAACACCCATATTATCCATATTATCCCCAACACGACCAATTTTCCGCAAATTCCACAACATTTAATATCGAAAATGTTAATTTTGATTTCGACGAGATGCCAAAGTTTGATGAAGAAAAAGGATATTGTTTTTTATCACAATGATTATTTTGTTGATAAAAATCAACATGAATAACGTTTAATTATTTTTTTTTTCTTCTAAATTTTTATTTCGTTTTTTTTTTTTCAAGCAATGAATTTATATAATAATAACGATAATAATAACGATAATAATAATAATAATAATAATAATAATAATAATATGATTTCTTTCCTTTATAAATATGATTTCATTAAGATTTATGTTTCCATTAAGCATTAAGGTTATATAAATAAGATTTTTTTTAATTAAACCATAAATATGTTATGATTTTTTATTTTTTTAAAAATAATAAATAATCGTGTAATTTTATTTTTTTAAAAATAATCGTATGTAATTTTATTTTATCAATAAAAACTACGTTGGCAAATCTGAATTTCTTTTGAACGTTAGACCTGGACGAAATTATTTTGTCTTTTGGGGTTCTTGCAATAGCAGTCATAGTAATAACGATAGTAGCAGTAATAGTAATAGTTGGTAGTACTTTAATTTCTCACAAAGCACAAGATTTGCATTCAATTAAGTTTTGCATTTTAATTTTAATTGGTAGTGGATGAAATATAAGCTTATTAAAACTTATAAAAATACTAAAAATAAAAATATAATTAATATAACATACAAGTTTTTTTTTCATCATGATTATTCAAGCCTCTATGCATAAAACCACCTTCTTTCAACTTTTTTTAAATTTTTTAAATTTTTTAAAATATGAAATCATTTAACAAAATCTACATTACTTTCAAATTTGGTTAACCCGTGCCAATTCCGCTAACTAGTTTTATTTATTATACAATAAAATGTAAACATTATGTCCTAAAGAACCAAACAATGATTAAACCAATACCCTTGTTGCAACCCCTAAATAAATGTTACACGTTCAAGATTACAAAGATTGGAATATATGTATATATGTATATAATTAAATACGGAGGAGGGCAAAGTTCCTAATTTAAATAAATCTTTTTTTCTTTATAATATAAAGTTCCTTTTTATAATAGGTTTATTTGTTTTGAATTGAAAACAATACAAATAATCAATAACAATTTTGATTGACGTATTAATATTATGATAAACAAAGCCATTTAACACATTTAAAAAAACAATTTTTCAAAATGCAAATGTCTTTACAATCAAAAAATCCCATATTAATCAATAATTAATTCAATAGAGCTGAGGAAGATAATGAAGAGGCAAAGAGAATATTTAATATCTATATTAATAATGATATTATAGTATAAATTTGCAACATAATGGCCAAATAATCATCAACGGCTTTGGGTCCAAGTGGTTTCTTTACTCTAATGATTTTCTTTCTTGTTATCTATTTTTCTACATATTAGTCAAATAATAAAAACAATTCATCTGACATTAGAGCTTGGAGCCGGATTGTAAAATCCGAATAGAATTTTGGTAAACGGATACCTTTTTAAAATATCCGTATAATAATAAAGTTTGACTAATTTTAAACGGATATATTCTCCTAAAATAACCGATATCTGTAATAGTAATAATACTAATTTGATAACTTAAAAGAACTCGGTGACTCAGAGTCCCAGCCGATTAGACAATTTACTTCTCAGTAAATTATTATTATTTTACGGACGGATTAGCTCCCCAAGTTTATTATCATTAAAATAATTATTCTAAGAAGTAAGTCCTTGAATATATGCATGATTTTGAAATGTAAATAGTTTCTAAAGAAAAAAAGGACTTTCTAACTTCAAAAGGCAGTGTAGGAATTTAATATGATCTTCATCCCGCATAATGAACACAAACCAAAACAGTTAAATTAACCGACTTTCATTATGTCTAAATTGGAGAATCCAACTCCCTTAGATTTGTGTAATGAGCGTTTTCTCAAAGATTAAATGCTTTAGCATTCCTATTGTTAAAATCTGTTATATCTTCTGAGGAAGAAAGTACATTACTAAAACTATACATGAAACCCAAAGTGTCATAATTCAATGATTTTAATAGTGTGTTTTTTGACATTTGACATTTTGACATCAGCAAAACAATTTGGGCTTCAGTATAACCGAGACATATTTTTGCAATGGCTTGATTTATTTTCAGATGCCTCTTTTATTCCCAAGCTATAAAAAAATAATCAATTGTAATTTGTTAAGATAAAAATAGTTTCTAAAAATGGTGTAAATCTTGGAAATTTCTTTTAGAACGTTGTGATTGTGTACTTAAAACTTGAGTCCGGTAAAAATTCCAGGTTGTGGCTATTGCATACACAGGAAATTTCCCCGCCATAATATTACACATGTAAGTTTTAATATGTAATGTTTGCATAAAAATTTACACTTAATATAATAATTGCATGATTTTTTGCATAATGTTATGGGATCCGATGTAAATTTACACAAGTAGTAATGGTGTAAATTCGCATCAGAAAAAATTCCCTGATGTAGTAAAAGGCTTCCAATCTAGCCCTTTACGTCCATCATTGTCATCCATTGAGATAAAACCCAACTGTGAATCTTTGAAAGAACTGAGATGGAAGCTGCTGACGTGCATGCTTCCAATAGGTGAATAATTCATCATGGTTATAGATTGCAGTTTTACGACTACATACATATTCATATCCCCCAATTTCCTAATATATATCTAATGGTTCGTGACTTAGTATCCAATACTTTGATAAAGTTTTTCATAAAATTACAAAATCAAGTTATATTAAAAATAGTTACAATGTAACATAATGTGAAAAATTCCTTCAATGAATTCCTTCTCCTCTTCAGATTGGTCTGGGAATATAACACCTTACAAAATCAAAATATTCATACATCAGAAAGTTTTCTAAATCTTTATTCATTAATCAAGTTCATCACAATTCAATTAAAGAACAATGGATTAAATAAAAGCTTAATGTTGGAGTTTTCATATTTATAAATTTTCTTACTCTGCTTTCATGAACAATATCTTCAAATATTTCTCTCGTATTTTTAGATGGTGATGAAAATTCATCAATTTGCCGTTAGAATGCATTGTGTTCGAATATTAATAATGTGATCCATGATCGGGGTAGATAAAATAATAATAATCGATTGGGGATTCGGTATTTTATGATCCAGGTCAACTAATTTTAGTATTAGTGTATATATAATTATTATCAAATGAAAATTTTACGCAAAAGCTTTTTTATAATGTCAATATTGATTGATTAGGTAACGTAATTTGCTTTAATACTTTAATGAGTAAGTAAATGTTACGACTAACATTCGTTAACTAGTGAGTGTTAATGAAGTATCGTCCAAAGAACAATCGGAAATACCGGTAGTATTATTGTAATCCTAAACGTGAGGCTATTAAACAAGCTGCTTAAGTTGTTTTACAAGTAAACCAGAGCGAGTTTGTAATCGGCCAGTTAATGTAAACAAGGGTGAACGATTGAAATAAATCGAAGCCCTTGAGCTTTGTAAAAGGCCATCTTTATTTATTTACAGTTATTAAATGTGCTCACAGATTCGTCCAAGTGCAAAAAAGAGGGAACCAAAGTAAATTCGTAAACTAATTAATTGACAAGAGTAGCCAAAAGTTAAGCCATAAATTAGCCATATTTGTTAAATAACCAGTATTTACTGAAATAATATCGCAGTTTAAAAAGAATCAAAAAACTGTGAAAAGTTTATTATTTCAAAATAATTTAGCTTAAAGAAATAAAATAAAGACAAAATAAAAAGACAATAAAAATAATAAATTTATAGTGGAGATTAAATTAATTAATTAATTAATATTGTTAGTAATAATTAATGGATAGTAATTTCCAATTAATTAATAATGAAATTTTTAT
>CAJVPN010000292.1:0-33042 GCA_910592215.1 Entrophospora candida
GAACCATACGAATTACAAGTACAAATACTAACATGATCAAATCTCTTCCAATTATCATCATTATTTATATGTATATATATAAAATTTATAAAAATACTTGCTACAAAATCTAATTAAAAAAGTCTCTCTTGTTCAAAATCATTATTTAAAAATGTGAAGAAATGTGTTAATATTTAAAACCTTGGTTTTAGTTTTTTCTTTGTTATTGAATAAATTATTTGATTTTTCAACGTTTTATTTTTTTGTCAAAAAAATTTTTTAAAAGACAGAAATCTCGATAAATTATAACTTTATTTGAAACCAATGATTTTTCGGTCAGGTTACACAATAAAAATTATATATAGATGGGCTGAAAACTTTATTAGCATTGCAGATCCTTTAACTCTCCAAAAAAACGGAAAAAAACAAGATGTAGCCAAGTGTCATGCACTATATTTTATACCGTTCACGCCATCAATTTGGGATAGGCAACGAACGTCCAGTTGAATAATAAATATTATTAAAAGCTTTAGTGGTGCAGTTTATTTTATTTTTAATAGTGTTAACGACTATTTGAATGGGAGCGAGCGTGTGTATATTAATCAATGATCAATAGTTGTTTAGTGTGTGGATCAGACGAATTGGCAATATACTAACGATTCTAACTAATACATAAAATCAAGTTGCTTTTATACCAATTTCGCTTTTGTATGAATTTCCTACTTTGACGTAAAATCCTTTATGCCATCACTGTACTCGTGTCGATTTTCCTTCTCTTCCATTAACGTTAAACATATCTCTAGACCAGGAACGATAATTTTATAATATTGCCAAAATCCGGTACATAATTGATAATTATCACAAGATCAACATCAAATGTTTATAAAAAAGGAAAAAAAATTTTTTTTGCGATCATTGCAAAAGTGACAGCTCATAAAAAAAAAAAATAATAATAATAATATTTTTTGGTGTTTTTGATGCATAATTTAAAAAAAGTTTTGTGCATAATCGAAGATCATCCCTTGTACTCTATTATACGATCACAATCAATCACTATTACTATATATATATTACATAATCTGCATTATGACACCGTAATAATAATTAATCTAAATATATATATATATATGATATCATCCTTTTTCATATACTGTATATGATTCAAAAATATCGTCATTTCTATCTTTAGCTATTTTTAATGATACAATTTTTTTTCCTATTTGGAAATAAAATAAAATTCTAACGTCACCTACACGCCACAAACGTAATATATTTTTTAAAAAAATTGTACAAATCGATCGAATCGATCGATTTGTACATTTTCCCATCGATTAAAATTAATGTATTAATAATGAAACAATTCCTTTTCTTTCTAGCTTGGGCATACACGTGCATGTGTGTGAACACGACTAACTTAATTTTAAAATCACTATAATTTTTTTTTTATTACTGTTTACTGTCGTTTAATTAATTCAAAGAAAAAATTAATTCTACGACGGCCTAAAGAAATGTCTAATTCAAGCGAGGAAACTGGTTCTTATATTATAGACAATGCGACAACAAGAAAGTGGGTTGATTGGATTGAACGAGCAATTGAAGATGAACACATTAATTTTTATGATTATCAAAAATTTGAAAATATTCACAAAATTGGAATGGGTGGGTTTGGTAAAGTGTATAAGGCAAACTTAAATACTGGGGATGAAGTTGCTTTAAAATCATTTTATAAAGAAAGTTTTAATATTAAAGAAGTTGTAAATGAAGTAAGTGATTGATCATTCTAATTATCATGGTACTAATAATCAATTGGTAATTTAGTAATTTTTTTTTCCTTTTTATAAAAACAAAAAGATCAAATTATTACGTAAAGTAGATTTTAATGTAAACATCATTAGGTTTTATGGAATCACTAAAAAAGATGGTAGATAAATATATTTCTTGCTACAAAAAAAAATTTTATTGCAAACTTCGAAAAAATTAAATTAAAATTTTTTTCTAGATAGAAAAGATAATTTCAACTATTTATTAGTGCTTGAATATGCCAATAGCGGAACATTGCGTCAATATTTACAAGCCAATTTTGATTTGATTGATTGGTATACGAAATTAAACTTTGCAAAACAAATTGCGACAGCAGTAATGTGTCTGCATCAAAATGAAATTATACATAGAGACTTGGTAATTCATCAATTAATGCTTCTATTAAGCTATATATAGATCATTTTATTAGAATTTGGCTTTTCTTATTTATTTTCAAACCTTTAACTATTTTATTTATATTTCCAGCACTCGAATAACCTTTTGGTACATGACAACATTATAAAATTATCCGATTTTGGTTTATCAAAGAGATTGCTTGAACATTCAAATTCTACACTTCAACTAAGAGGAATGATTCCGTATATTGATCCGCAATGTTTTAAAAAATCCACGGTAGGTCATCATACACAACAGAAACAATACAGGCCAGATAAAAAATCAGATATTTATAGTATAGGTGTATTGCTGTGGGAATTGACATCTGGTCATCCACCATTCCATCAATACAATAAAGATTATGAACAAATTACTTTAGTGTTAAATATCACTGAAGGTTTAAGAGAAAAACCAATACCCGGAATACCAAAAGATTACATAGATTTATATGAAGGTAACTTGTTAGCGATTTAATCGATTTATTTGTTATTTACAGAATTAATAAGTAATCTAAATAATTAATGATTAGAATGTTGGAGAGATGATCCTAAGAGTAGACCAGATATTGAATGTGTATTAACAAAATTAAATGAAATGATTGTGGATATGGAGAATAGAATGAATAATGGTAGTAATAGTAGTCATAGTACCATTAGAACTAAAAAAAATAGTCTTAATATATTGCCTAAAGATGGCAGTTTTAAAAATCGTGAAGCACCGAAACCTGCAGAACTTCCGCTTCCGACGAATGTCGCTCCAGTACAAACAAGTTACAGTTGTATGCAATCACGTTTTGACTATTTAGTAAAAACATTTTTTGAAAAAAGTCTGAATTCTCTTAGTTTTGTTGGATTTGATACACAAAGGGATATTGCGATTAACACTCTAGAGCAAGAAAATAAATTAATACAGAAAATCGTTGATGAATTTATACATATTATATTGATTAATTCAATAAATTATGGTAAAGAAGATTATCAGATAAAAAATCTTTTGTTTGAACATTTAAAAGAATACAATAAATCTTTTAGTGATATTCTCAATTGGTTGGTTAAAAGCATAGACGTTAAAAGATATGCTTTACTACTTGGATATATTTATTATGCAGGAATTGAAACAAAAAAAGATTATCAAAAAAGTTACAATTTAATTTATAGTTCAATATCAACAATAGATATTAGTGATGATGGTAGTGATGCTGGTGATGATTATGGAGAAAACAACTATTATAAAAATCATACTGATAATAATAGTGACAACAACAATAATAAAAACAACTACAACAACATCGATGACAATCATAACAATAATAGAAGACCTAGTATTAAAATTAATACCCGTCCTTCTAATTCTGATAACACCCTTACAGATAAGATTGATAATTATAATTTAAATGACATCGAGATTTGCATTGACGAAGATATCGATATCTTTAGTCCTACCACCACCATTATCACTACTCCATGTGAGGAGGATAATGGTGTTGAAATGATTGCAGCATATTTTATTGGATATTTTAACGAAAATGGTTATGGTACCGAGGTTAATAAGAAATTAGCCTTTAAATATCTCAAATATTCCTCCGATAAAGGTTGTTTATGTGCCAGGAGCTCACTTGGATATTGTTATTTGAACAGTATTGGAGTCAAAAAAAATGAAACTGCAGGATTCAGGTTATTTAACGAAGCTGCAAATAAAGGTAACATAAAAGCAAAGGTTAATCTTGGTTATTGTTATGAAAATGGAGTAGGAACTACCAAGGACCTTGTTAAAGCATTTCAACTTTATCAGGAGGCAGCCGAAAACGGCAATATATATGGCCAATATAATCTTGCTTTTTATCACGAAAATGGATATGGCACTGCAAAAAACATAGATTTGGCCATCAAATGGTATAGTAAAGCTGCAGTAAATAAAGATAGAGACGCTGCCAAGAGGTTGAGACTTTTACAAAAACATAAAAATAAATTTAGTTTTATTAATAAAATCTTTTCAAAAGCTTAATTACTGTATTATATATATAATATATACACAATCATATATAATCATATATAATCATATAAACACATACAAATGTACATGCACACACACAAAACATATAAATAGAAGGTGTGTATGATGCGTTATATTTAGAATAATAATAGTGTATTTATATATATAATATTTTTTTTTAATTGTATAATTTTATTATTTATTTATATTTAATTTAATAAATTATTTTAATAAGGAAAGATATTCTTGTTCTCGTTCGCTTTCCACAAGTTGATCTTTTTGCTGATCTCTTTCTATTTTTTGCTTTTGACGCGTAATAAATTGTATATATGACCGAGAATTTATCTATAAATATAAATTTGTTATAATATTTTGTATTTATAATCATCAATAATGCTATTTAATATCGTAAATTAAGGTGAAAATGTGTGACATATGTAATTTTATTATTGTTATTGATTGATTGACATATAATCTAAAAAAAAAATCTTTTTCCTCAAAAAAATTATTAAAAAAAAAAAAAATGGAGAATACATACTCTTTACTTAATACTTCTATTCAAGAAATTAAAACTTCTCTAAGTGTTTTGCCTCTAATTCAACAAAAAATTGATTATTTAGCAGAGGTTGTAAAAAGCTTGGAAAAACAATGTAAACAACAACCAAAAGTTAACGGGATCGTTAGTTCTCCTCCTTCTGACGATGAAGATATTGGATCGATCGAACAACCTGTTAGTATTACTACAACTCCTACTACCAACAATACCACTCCATCTACTACCACTACAATACTTCCGCCTACTCCTACCACTACCATCACCACCATAAGCAAAACACCATCCACAACACATGAAAAGAAAACATCAAATGCAAAAAAAGAAAAAAATAATACTAATAGTATCAATGCCATCGCCACGATCACTAACAACAAAAATAATAATATCATACAGACTGAGAAAAAAAATAAAAAATTAAATATGGCAGAGAGAAAACGGTTGAGAAAAGCAAGAAAGAAACAACTTGCTAATTCACAAAAACAAAGTGCTGATGAAGCTTCATCAGATGAAAGTGAAGCTGTTAATGAATCCGTCAAATCCACCATAAATGGTTCTATAAATGAGTCAAAAGGTATACAACAACAACAACAACAAAAAGAACAATCACAGCCGCAATCATCCCCTCCACCATCTCCACCATTACCTCCACCACAACCTCAAGCCGCTACCATTGCACCATCATCCCCTCAAGCAACAATAGTACCTTCTTCTCAGCCCACAAGTGAACAACAAATAAGAAATGCAAATAGACAAATGACTAGAATACCACTCAAATTTCAAGTATGTTTTATTAATTAATCAATTAATTAATCAATCGATCAATCGATCAACCAATAACTCTAATTGATCAACAATTATATCATAATATAGAATCGAAGAGGTGCCTCACCATCTCCTGCGAATAATAGAGATGTTAATAAATCAGAACAGGAAACCCACCCTCAACGCGATACAACTCAACGTGAAAAATTACAAGATAACTGGAAAACTACGATCTCAACCTTTGAAGAAATGGATTTAAAGCCTCAGTTGTTAAATGGAATTCGTTCTTTGGGGTTGTTACCTTTTTTAATTATATTTATTAATTTTACATTATCTATATTTTTATTAATTATCATAATTGATATAAAATATAACATAGTTATGATCAACCTACATCAACACAAAAACGTGCAATAAGTGCCATATTATCGCGTAAAGATTGTGTAATTCAAGTCCCACATTCTAAAGAAAGAGCATTAACGTATTTGGCTGCTATATTTCAACAAATTGATCCACGATATACATCTTGTCAAGCAATCATACTTGTTCATCTAAAAGATCTTTGTTATGTTATCGAAGATTATATTCATAGAATTGCAAAAGATATGCAAATTTCGTCATTTATTTGTATTGGTGGATATCCTTTAAGACGAGACATTGAAAGATTAAAAAATGATGGACAACAAATAATAGTCGCCACCCCAGGTTTGCTATTTATTAAAAAAAAATTTTTTTTAATAATAATAATACTAGTATTTAAACGTGTTTTTCACGTCAAATTTAATAATAGGGAGACTGATTGATTTGATGGCAGAAAGAAGATTTGATTTCTCGGGTGTAAAAACAGTGATAATTGAAGACTCTTGTATTATGTTTAATAGTACATTCCGTTCGCAAGCATTCGATATCATATTTCGATTACCACGTAAATATCAAAGAGCTCAAAGAGTTCTCATGACCACAGCAACCACATTTACTTTAGCAGATATCAAAAATCGAATGCTCGAAGATCCTGCGATAGTCACTGACGATGTTCATGTTAGTGATGGGTTGACATTATATTATTCTCTTGTTGATAGAGAAGATCAAAAATTGAATGGCCTTTGTGAAATTTTCAATATGAATGATAATCAATCGATGGTTATTTTCTGTGATAATGCAGAAAGAGTTAATTGGTTGGCTGATAAATTGAGTTCTTTGTTCGATGGAGTTCCTGTTTTTGCAATGCATTCATTTACAGAACAATCTGAAAGATATCAAATCATCAAATCGTTTTGGGATACTGAACCACCATCAGTTATGATAACTGTAGATTGTTTTGCGTCAGTATTAGCCTTCAACCCGGTTAAATGCTGCTTACATTTCGACGTCCCATACAAAAAAGAAGATTATCATGACAGGTAAATCATCTAAATAAATAAATGTATATAATGTTCGATAAAAAATAAATATAAATATACCAACAAAATAATAAATATATTTGTATTTATATTATAGATTATGTTGTTGTGGCGGATATGGAATACCTGGTATTAATATTAATCTTGTTAATAAAGAACAAGTATTTGATCTTAATGCTTTAGAACGGTATTATAAAGTACGAAGTATTTCTTTACCAGTAAGTAAAAAAAATTTTTTTTGAAAATTTTTTATATTTAAAAATATTGATTTATTGATTTTTTTTAATTAGAAGAGTGATCCAAAATTGCTTAGTGTTGAAGAAGTTTGAAATTATTGGATTTGGAAAATTTTTATTTTTATTTTTTTATTTTATTTTATTTTATAGCATAGTAATAGTAGTAATAATATACATAATAATTACAATAATATATCATTTTCTATTTGCTAACGTTTATGCAAAAAATCTAAATAGTATAATATAAAAATGCAAGTTTTTTTTTATCATAAGTTTCTCTCCGAAAAAATCATTGGTATTAAATCAACCAACATTCCAATCTGCTTTTCTTTTAAGAATATTGGAATTCTCCAAGATGTTTTGTTTGTCAACAACATCATCATCACTACCGTCGCCATTACCCCCACCTATCCTACTTGAATCAGTTTTATGCGTAACAGAAATTTTTAGGATATAAATGCTTATATCGTCCTCATCGAGTATTTCGTCGTGTTTAACAGTGACACATTTTATACCAGGAAAACGATTTTCTATACGAGCGGAAATCTCTTCATTAAAAATTTCCAAGATTCTATATCCACTGTATTGGAATGGTTTAAGATACTTTTTTAGGTCTTCATTTCTTGGCACTGTGTTGTATAGTTCAACATTCCTATTATTTCTTAAGACGTCCCAACATCTAAATGTTATAAATAACACTTTACCGTAATTTTTACAAAACTCTATAATTGAATCCTCCAATGCAATAATAAATTCATCAAGACAATTTGCATAGTCGATCACATCTAACATTTTTTGATGAGATACAAATGGTATTTGAAAATATTTCATCTCCTCAATTATTTCTTGTCTAGTTACTAAAATTGCTGTTGCCTGATTTGATGATGTTGATAATGACTCTGATGACGACGAGGAAGAGGCGATGGCGGTAGTGGTGGAAGAAGAGGAAGGGGTGAAAGAAGAAGATATATATTCTTCATATGGCAAAAGAATTTTACCAGTACGATAATATTCAAGGATATAATGAAAGGCTTTACTATTTCTATCAAAGAAATATTCATTTCCATTCTGAGGTCGAAGTAGACCTTTATTACTATCTTTAAACATTGTACCAAGAAGGGTTTCAGGATGTGCTATTAAAGTTGAACAATAAGTTTCATACTAAATAAATAAATAGATATTTATATTAATATGCGTATATTATTAATTCAACTTTTTTTATATTTTATTTTTACCTTTACACCTCCAACGTTTAATATGACACGTTCTTCACTACGTTTGCCACTATTACTACTAGGTTCCAAATCCATTTATTTATTTATTTTATTTATTTATTTATTTGTTTATTCATTCACAAGAGTGTTCTTTATATACATTATATAGATGCGAAGTTCAATACTTAATTTGGAAATAATGGGGTTTATTAATCAAAATTTACATGGATTAGAAGAAATTAATAAAAAATTATCACTTTTACCCCTAACTATATAATTATTACTGACATCACTGACTGCCACTTGTTTACTTCAAATATCACACTGCTGGTTTATTCAGGAATCTCGATAAAAATAAAATTTAATTTTGCTGCTCTAACGACTTTATTTTTTTCCTCCAGAGGTTCATACTTGCCAAAATTTGCATCGAATACAGTTAAAAAATGTTGATGATAAGAACAAGTTCGTGTTTGATTTCGAAAAGTATCTTTGTAATCTTCGAATTTTTGGCAAAATACGCTGAAGAATTTAGAGGGTGTAAGTGTTGGAAATCTACAAACAATATCGATGCGATCTTTTATTAGTGCTGATATTACATTGTTGTGCGCATCTTTATTATGGCATGTATGCGTAAAGTTTGTAATAAAATCCATTTTATCTAACGTTGTTAAAAAAATCAAATAATTTCCATAACAATGCATTAATAAACTAGAGGTTGAAGGTGACAAAATTTTATAGTGACTGGAGAGCTTATATTTTGGAAAAACTTCAAGTACAAGTTTAGATGATTCTTTATAAGTTTTTCGAAGAGAATATTCATCAGCCATTAATAATGCTCTTATAGGATCTATTTTAAAGTTGTATTCTAAAAATTCAGATGCTCTATCATGTAATGAAAGTACTTCATATCTATCAGCCAATCTAAGCATATCATCGACATTTTCCCAAGAAATGCGTAAATTTCTTGTTGGATAAATAAACGATAATAAGTTTTGAAACGATTCTATTGTTTCATTTTCAAGTGGGATTTCAGGAATTTTTTTTGACCTTGAGCTTCCAAGTGTAAACATACTTTTAAAAACTTCTGAAGCAAGTGATAAAATATTCATGTGTAATTGAAAAGAAACTTGTTCTACTACTATTTTAACATCACCATCAAGATAATTATGAACAGTGCTTATAATAGTGGCACTTGCTTTTGACATCTTATTATCTCTTTGAAAAAATTATTGATTGGATTATGATTTGATTTGATTGGTTGGTTATGAAACAAAGTTTGGAAGATCTAATGACAAACGTTCATGTTGATAATGATGACCATGTTGATTTCTTTAAATGGATTGATTAACAGAACAGTATATTAATGAGGACTTGGGAATCGCCGCATTTTAAAATTTTATTGGTGGGCGTATTTAGAAATTAAATTGGCAATCGCGGATAATTTTCGCGAAAAAAATAATACGAGGCCAGTTAATAAATAGGGTTCTATTCATAATAGCGTCATTTGATTATAATCAATACGCGCATTTGAAATAGAGTTGGTCCAAGAAAATAAATCGTGCAATTTGTTTGTAAATAATTTAATAATTTAATAATTTATTTATTTTATATATATAATAATAATTAGCAATTTTTCAATGATTAATCGTTTCATCTTTCTGTATTTGGTAAGCTTGATATAATAGCATAAATAGACCTCCAATCACCGGTATCGACATTGTCAGTTGTAGTGCTAACCTCATCGTTAAAACCCTCAAATAATGATCCTATTAATGATTCAATATTATCTTCTATTGGTGGCGTATCATTATTATTGTCTTCACTTTGAGATATGCACGCTGATTCTTGTGCTTCTTGTTGTGCTGGTTCTTGATCGACAAGAAAAGGATTTTGTAGCATGTTCACTATAATATTATTAGAAGATGCAGAAGCGGATCCATCAGTATAATTTTGATGAAGGAATAAATCACTGATATATGTTTTGTTTTGTTGATCTTGTTGTGCTGATAGTATTTGCTCTTGGTTAATGACAGGAAATGGGTTTGTTACAATATTATTGGTAGTTGTAGTGAATGCAGGATCTTCATTAGTGATAATATTATAGTTTTGATGAAGGAGTATATCATCAATAGAAGATTCTTGTGCGATTTGTTTATATGGTAGTGGTGTTGAGACTTGGTTAATGTCGAATAAAAGACTTTGTGCTGCCGTTGTTAAATTATTGCTAGAGACGATTAAAGAAGTATCTTCGTCAGGATTATTTTGATGAATGTGAATACCACTACTAGCAAAATCATAATCTTTATTTGATTCCGGTTCAGATCTTTTTGTTCGTTTTGAAGTGTTGGGAATCCTATCGTGTCTGTAGACACCGTCTACAAAAGCACATTGATATTCTGATGGTATTGTCCAGTAACAGTCTTTTTTACTACTTTTACTATTATCTAACTCTTTCACAAATACATTATATAATGAAAGATTGTGTCTAATAGAATTCTATTTGTGTATAAAATTTGATTTTATTAAATGAATATAGTCTTAATAATTACCATCGGTCAATATATATAATGTACACGCGTCAATTACCTGCCACCCTTTATTTTCCACCTTATAGAATGGATATGTAGTCATTATCCACGCATATATTTCATTCAATTTCATTTTTTTATCTGGTGAAGTCAAGATCGCCTGACCGATCAACGAAGCATATGTATATGGTGGCTTATAGGGTGTGTCGATATGTGTGAGTAACGAGATTCCAGAACTATTATCATCTAGAGCAGAAATTTTTCTCTTTAAATGTCAAAAAATCCATTGATTTAATTAAATTTTATTCTGAAAGTATTAATACTGTCGATAATGGCAAAATATCTAATCTAATACCTTATTATTTTTTGAAATGTTTTTAATTTTATTTGATTCGTTACTACCTTTACGATTATTATGATTTTTAGATATGATAATTCCAAGTGGTATCCTTGTTTCTGGATCATTTTGTTTTCCTTGTGTATTAACATTATTATGTAAATTAATATTGTTTGTCTAACAAAATAGTAAAAATCATGAGAAATTAATATCAAATACTTAATATTAATGTGTACATTTACATATGTATAATTAGTAATCAAATAATCACCTTGTTAGGACATTTAACATCTTCCAATGCAATTTTGTCTTGTGAAGTGATGTTTAAGATTTTCTTGGGTATTGCAGCGAAATTTTCCATAGCCTTTAAAACATCAAATAATATATATATATAGAAAAATTTAGATTCATAAATTCTTGCCCTTCTTCCTTCAGGTGATAGTGTTGACGGTAGTCGTAACATTAACATTAGCAGGATATAAAACTGATACTAACTTTGTTTGAATTGAACATTGTTGCGATTAAAATTTGAAATATTGTCAAGTAAAAATTTTTTTTGTTTATTTCAGAAGAAAGTAAATTCTGTAGAATAAAGGAAATGAGAATCTTTATTGTAATTAAATCCTTTTTTATTAATAAATTTTTTATTCGAGTAGACGCGTCTTTCGTTCTACAAAACAAAAATTTCGTGTTCATGTTTAAAATAATATATAGCAGCAATAGGATTTCAAATTGATAATAAGTTACTCAAACATGTACTACATATTTATCTATCATTTTATCCTTTTTCGATTTTTATAAGAATAATTTTTTTTATATTTTAAAACTTTCTGTTCTAGAAACGGCAATATTAGTAACATATATAATTTTACCATCCGTTATATTAGATCAAGTTGCTTTATAGCAATATAGACCTACCGAAGGATACTTTTTAAAGTTTTAATTCATAACTTTGGCAAATAATGTCAGCCCCAACAACTCCACGCAAAAATTATTCTTCGGGTTATGACAGGTAACAAATTTTATTATTATTAAGTAATAACATTACCTCGACATACTCATATATAATATAACATTTACATGGATTAAATTATTTTCATTAGGCATATATCACAAACAAATCGAAATGTTAGTCCTGCAGATCTGTTAATGATGCAGGCCGTTCAAGAATCTGGTTGCAAAAAACGTAAAAGAGGTCCTTCTGTAATCGAAGAAGAAGCTCAACAAGGTATTTGAAATTTTTAATCATAGTGTCTTCTAGTAAGAACCACTTCTGAGACTTGAAGATTACATTTGAGATTCAACAGATCAAAATTTGTTACATATATAATACATATAATGAAGCTTAATTCAAAGCAATTCTTAACAACTGTTGTATGTGAAATTAAATCAACCAATCAAGAAAATCTTCACCCAAACACTCCTCATATTTTAATTATAGATTTTAATTCACATATAACATAACTCTTAATTACTCATTTTTCTACCAAGTAATCAATTATAATCTTCATATTATATATAGAATTAATACTTCATAGTTGACTTTTACTAGAAGATATCACCAACAATTAATTTACAAGTCAAGTTTATATAATACATACATCAATGCATATGATTTATCTTTTTCTTTTTTTTTTTAAAAGAGGAGGATGGGCGAATCTATAGAGCTGTATTGGCTAGAGCAATGATACCTTTCAGAGATACAACTGAAGAGATCCTTCGAACATTTAATTCTTCCACTCAAATCACATCACCTTCAAATTTGCAATGTTACCGTACACCCACAAAAAAGAATTCAGTAAACATTATTGATTCACCGTTTAGAAATTCATACTCTTTAACTTCACCATTTAGAAATGCATATTCTTTAACACCACTTCCATTAGAAGCACAAGTAATTTTAACTGGTCCTCGTAAAACACCTAGATATATTAGTAGATTTCCTTACAAAGTCCTTGATGCACCAGATCTTCAAGTAACTATAATTAATTAATAAATAATAATAACAATAATAAATCGCTTGATAACATATAATAATTGTTTTTGAATGTATAATATATATTAGGATGATTTTTATTTAAATTTAGTAGATTGGTCATCAACTAATGTTTTGGGTGTTGGTTTAGGATCTTGCGTTTATTTATGGAATGCTGTTTCATCAAAGGTATTCATATTAAAATTTTTTTTTAATTAAAAAAAAATTTTAATATATTTATTTATTTATTTATTTATCGTTTAGGTTGAAAAATTATGTGATATGTCAATTCAAGCATCAAGTTCTAATGGAGAAAGTCCAGAAAATGTCACATCAGTTAGTTGGATGCCGACGGTAAAATATTTTAAAGCACTACAACAAAAAAATAATATTATTCGATTAATTAATACATTAATTTATGGTTTGAAAAGGGCACACATATAGCTATAGGCACATCTCTTGGCTTTGTAGAAATTTGGGATGTCCAAAAAAGCAAGAGAATCAGAAAAATGAAAGGTCATCCTCTACGTGTTGGTAAGATGATGACAACGATGATAATAATAATGAATTATAAGTTGCAATTTAACGTTTTTAATATGATTTGCCTTAATATAATATTTAAGGCGCCCTTGCGTGGAATTCATATACATTAAGCTCAGGAAGTCGTGATAAATCAATAATTCATAGAGATGTCAGAAATAAAGAGGATTATACTACAAAAGTTATTGGTCATAAACAAGAGGTAAAAAAATCATATCAAACATATACAATAATAATATTAACATTGTAATTATATTTAAATGCTTAATCATTTTGTGTGAAGGTATGTGGCCTTAAATGGAATCCTGAAGGAACTCAATTAGCAAGTGGTGGTAATGATAACATGCTCTTGATTTGGGACAAATCAAATGATAGTCCAATTTATAAATTTCTTCATCACACTGCTGCTGTTAAAGCAATTGCTTGGAGTCCACATTCACATGGTCTTTTAGCAAGTGGTGGTGGTACTCAAGATAAACATATTCGTTTTTGGTCAACTACAACTGGCGAAGCATTGGAAAGTTATGATACTGAGTCACAAGTATTTATATATCAATATATTATTGGTTTTTTTTAATTTTATATAAAATGAACGATATTTATTGGGTGTGATTTAATGTTTGTTTTTTGGTTTTTGAAATTAGGTTTGTAACCTTGCTTGGTCTAGGCATGCAAATGAAATAGTTTCTACTCATGGGTACTCTCAAAATCAAATAATTCTTTGGAAGTATCCTTCTATGGAACAATTAGCTGTGTTAAAAGGACATTCTTTTAGAGTATTATATCTTTCTGTTTCACCTGATGGTCAAAATATAGTTACTGGTGCTGGTGATGAAACACTACGTTTTTGGAATATCTTTAACAATGCAAAAAAGGAGCCAAAACGTGAATCGTTTTTTAATTTTAGGGCAAAAATTCGATAAAAAAATATATTATAAATTTTTTAAATAAAAGGGAAATTAATTTTAATTTATTTACTAAATCAAAGATTCCAAAGTGCTTTATTACATTAACATACAATTAGTGATGATTAGATTTTTAGATTCATTATTTTTGAATAATTATTCTTGGATGGTTAAAATTTTTATTAAGGAAACTAGCATATTATAATTTATACAAAATTTTATTTTTTTAAAGTTGTAATTTATTAAGTTTTTTTGATTTTTCATTACATTATCAAACAATTATTAGGTAAATAAAGGCTTATGACATCAAAACAACATTGTCTTTGGCAATTTCAATGTTCTGTATGACCGCTGATTGATTTTGACTGGGCATAATGTATGCCACAAGGGGAATAGCACATGATCTTTATGCTTGAAAGATTATATTGCATATCTGACTAGTTAATGTTTCTTTTCCATCTAGCAAAAAGAGATATTTTTTTATATAGTAATAAATAAATAAATCACTTTCAACTGGAAATAAATAGATAAAAATACAATAATAATAAATATTTTTGAAATAAATAAATAATCATCTATCTATAAAAATCATAAGAATCATATTAATAATAATAAATATAATATAAAGTCTAATTATGTAATGAATATATGTGTAATGTTTTAAAAATATAGAATGTATTGTTACTTGCTGGCTAAATCCACGATCAATTATTTTTATATTCATTTTTCACTTTTTTATATTATCATTGCAAGGAATGATTTAAATTTAAATGTAATTAATAATTAACCTCTTTACCAATAACCCATAACCGATTAACTATTAATTAATTAAATAACCACTAACATCAATAAAAATTTAACCTAATATATATATATATTATATATATTAACACTCTACCACCAAACCTAATAATAATCAAAATAATAATCCAGAACTGGTGGTATAATAAAAGAAAAGATGCACTTATTCTTCCATAGGTTTAATTATCTGAGAGTTAGGCCTACCAAAACGAAATCTATCAAGGTCTGGTTCATTGTTACTATTACTTCTCACCCTTCTAGCAAAAGACATTCTTTTCAACGCCAACGGCTCGTTAAGCTTCGCTGTGGGGTCTTCGATCCTGAGCCCTGATTTCGGGATGAAGCTGATGTTCGTCTCATAAAAACTGGAACTACCAAAGGCTTCACTTGTTGGGCTGGTTGGGGTGTCTCGTCCTCCTCCTCCTCCTCCTCCATAGCCGCTTGGCTCAGTTTCATCAGTTCGGATAAAAGATCGGGCTTTGGGGATAAACTTTTGTTCCAGGTTAGCGTGTTCTGTTGTGGCAGAATGAATTGGAGAGTGACATCACTGTTATCTATAATTGTCATACACAATAACAATAACAAACAACGACAAATGTCAAAAAATGATAAAAAAAAATAAAAAAAAATAATATTTCTCTCTTTTCAGTGAATGAATTTTGAAGGTGAGTGGTAATCCAAATTCAATATATATATATATATATACATATTTTCGAGTGTGTTTGGAAGGGGGTAATGATAATCTATCTCTTTCAGACAAGTGTAAATAATGAATGATATACGTACCAATTAGGAATCTTTTATATTATTTAAAAAAAAAAAAAAAAGAATAGAAAAAATTTTTAATTATTAATAATTAATACAATCAAAAACAAAAATTCAATATTAAATTTTGCATTTGCATTTGTTAGTAATAATGATAATGATATAAGTGATTAGTAAAAATAGCAAGTATAATGCTGCTGAAGTAATACAGCTACTTGTGTTCTTAATTTCTCACTTCTCTTTTTTTGTATATGTATATATATATATGTCACCTACTTTGACAATTCAGCCCATCCTCCACCAACTCTGACCATTACCATTCTACTTCTTAAAATACGACAAAAACAAAGTTTAGGATCAACCTCTCCAAACGTGTATTTGCCATGTTCACCTTCCACCATGGAAACTTTTATTTTCACTGGGCATGAATTAACAATTCTTGCTACTTCAACATCCAATGGGTCTTTTACATCAGGTATATAATTATTAACCGTATGTGGTACTAATCTTATTTGTGGTCTTCTTGGTGATCCTGGTGATCCTGGTGTTTGATTTGGACTTGGTGTTGATCTATTAGGTGTTAATAATGGACTACCAATTCTAGATGATGGTTGACGAGATTTTGGTCCTGTTAATGATGGTGAGACTATTCCACTACGTTTTCTAGCTTTAAAATCCAATAAAAAGATGTTGTTAGTATAGACAAAAATACATATATATTAATATATTAATTAATTAAATTTACGTGATGCAGATGATGATCTATTGTTTCTAGTTGGTGAAGATATTCTGCCTGATGATAATATTTGAGAGCTCGATCTTTCATGTCTTGTAGGTCTAGCCTTTTGTCCAGACAATAACCGTCTCAATTCATCCATTTTAGCATTTGTCACATCGATCAATTCTGCCCATTGTTCCTTTAAAATACCCAATCTATCCAAAACTCTCCAATCATCTTTAATAGGTTCTGATATTCTTTTTACATCTTCAAATTTATCGTCTATTCTGGGTTTATAATAAGAATATTGTGATTCTATCTCAATCAACCTTGCATCCAATTCGATTTTAGTCAATAATGATAATGGTAATCCATCATTGGTTGTTGTGGCTCTATCAACAACTTCAAGCAGTGAGCTCATTAACGTATTCATTTCGTCCGCCTTCTTACCAAATAATACCAATATTTCTGCCTCATTTAACTGTGATCGTTTGTTATCTATCATTTCTTCCAGATTTGCAAATGCTTCTGCTATACTTAAACGCCGTTTAGTAAAACTAGGCTCATTCTCTGATAAATTACTAAGCAATTCATCTAATGCTTCAATTTTTGGTACAAGCATATGATCAATTTCAGCTTGTATCTCATCAAGTTCTCTTAGATTGGTTTGGACATCGTCTTTTGTTGGTAGTCTTGGTACTCCCTCACCAATAAAGAAAGATTCAATGTCTAAAACTCGTCCTTTTTCTTGACCAATTAATACTGAGATATCTTTGATGGCTTTTAAAACTTCTTGTGCTTCTTTGGATGCATTCAATCTTGACCTTAAATTTCCCAATAAATCTGTTAATTCATCCCAATCTTCTAAAAGTCTTTTTGTTCTAGCCTCTACAACACCTTTAATTTTAGGTTCTACTTCCACGACTTGTTGTTGAGGTTGTTGCTGTTGTTGTTGTTTCCCTTCTTCATTTAATACACTACCACTACCATCCTCATCATTATTATAAGCATTCAGATTGCCTTTATCAATACCACTATCATCATGCTCACGAAGATCTTCTGAGTAAACTTGATTGTAATTATTAACTTCCACGGCTTGTTGTTGCTGCTGCTGTTGTTTTCCTTCTTCATTTAACACATCACCACTGCTATCCTCATTATTATCATAAGCATTCAGATTTCCTTTATTAATGTTACTATCGTCATGCTCACGAAGATCTTCTGAGTAAACTTGGTTGTAATTATTAACTTCCACGGCTTGTTGTTGCTGCTGCTGCTGCTGCTGCTGCTGTTGTTGTTTTCCTTCTTCATTTAATACATCACCACTGCTATCCTCATTATTATCGTAAGCATTCAGATTGCCTTTATCAGTGTTACTATCGTCATGCTCATGAAGGTCTTCTGAAGTGACAATCGGGTAAGCTTGATTGTAATTATCATTAACGGCATTGGTATCATTGATAATAGTTGGCAAAAGAATATGTTGACTCATATCTTTATAAGTATCAATAGTAGATTGGAAATTCATTGCATTTTCTTCCAATTCTTCGACTTCAGCTTCTTGATCTATAGCGCCAACTTGGATATTTAATGCAGCCGTCTTACAAGCTGAAATCCATTCCTTGATATCTTCTGATGCCTTGGTATGCGGATAGATTTTTCTTGCCATATCAATTCCCTGTTTTTCAGCCAAAATGCTATTTGAGAAGCCTTCAAGCGCTTGTGTAACTTTATTTAAAATATTCTGTACATAATCTTTATTTGCTTCAGGATTCATTTCAATCAATTTATCGGCATCAGTTTTCAAGCCAAAATTTAGTTCTTCACATTTTTTAAATTGTTCCTCACTCTTTAAAAGTCCAATCATGGCATTATTAATCAAATTTTCTAATGCTTCAGCTTCTAATGAATAATATTCACTATTGTTGAACTCATCACGTCTTGATTCAACTATCGAAGTGCCCTCCAAACATGAACTGATGATTTTGTCAGCATCAGCACTGAATTCTGCCAACAATGAAGCATTACGGGCTTCTGCTAATGCTTTCTGGAAGAGATTTGACAACTTAGTAAGTCGAGCAGTGGCATCTGAATGATGTTTATTAAAGTTTTGACGGTTTGTAATGTCTAAAATATCATTGTCAATATCAACTATCTGACTAGCGCCAGATTTGGCTTCTTCAAGCATTTCTTTAGCCTTTTGTATTTTATCATCTAATTCTTTAGCTTCAAATTCCAAATTGTCAAAACTCACATTACCCAATTTATTGATATGATCCTCGAGTCCATCAAAAATGTCATCTTCTACACGATATATAATATTATGCTGATCATACCATTTGCCAACTTTATTGATGAAATCTTTAAATTCATTAGAGCCTAAATCCAAATTTTCCCATAATTCATTCAATTCAGTTTGTGACTTAATCACATCTTGTAATTCACGTATACCTTCTTGTGACTTGATATTATTATACTCTTCTGTTATGCTATTGAATAGTTCAAATTTTTCTGGAAATTGTTTTTGGAAATTATTAAATATTATAGACAAATTTTCGAGATTTTCTTTATTTGTTTGCTCAGATGTCTCCACCATTATACCATGTTGTGATTTACCACTAAGAAAATCCTCAAATTGCCCCTTAATCCAACTTTGCAAATCATTAACTCTAGTCAAATATGCACCAGTGATTTCTGCTGATCTGTGTGCTTCAACCTCATCGATCTTATCATCCATCAGTTTCTTTAGATCATTGATCTTATCTTCAACACTTTTTAATAAATTCTCAAGGATAGCACGCTCCTTCTTGTTCATTGCACCATCATTTGTTGAAAGACTCTCTTGAATATTGTCATGAAGTTTAACCAATGAGGATAGTTCTGTCTGTTCTAAATCATTCAATTCAGTCTGCCAATCATTGATATTGTCTTTTGTCACTTGATCCACCAATGAAGATGATATTATGTCAGATAAGTTTTCAACCTTGGAGATTGTTTCTTTGATTTTCTCTTTGAAATCGACTATTTGCAATGCTTGATCCAATTGTTGTTTGGTTTTTGGTATAGCTTCTTGTAATTCTTGCCATAAATCATCAATTTCCGCTTTTTTAAGTTGTACTGCTTCAAGCCCAATATCAATATCCCCGTCATTATTATTATTTTTGTTGTTAGCAGCAATATCTTTCTTCATTTGATCAATTAAATTACTTGCCAAGTTCTTAGCTAGTTCATAGACATCAGTATAAGCTTGTTTTCCTGACTCAACTTTATTGACTTCTTCCAATAAATCATGTAATTTATCTTCATTAAGTTCACCCAAAGTATCATCTTTCAATATTTTACCAAGGAATTCCAAATGTGGATTCACCCAATCAATAATATCTTTGGCTTGATTCAAGAAATCATTGATTGCATCACATTGTTCCAAAACATTCTTGCCTAGCTCCACTCTATCCATCAAATAATCAAATTTCTTTTCAAAATCTGATTGACGATCTGATAAATGTTTTGGACATTTTTTTGATAGTAGGTTTTTGATTGTTGAAACCATGTCTTTATTTGATGATTTCAATGGTTCCAAGACATTTTCTTGGAATTCTTTAACTTTTCCAGTAAAGATTTCAAACTCTTCTTTCGGGTCTAATTTTGGTTCTTCTGGAATTGGCTCCTTTTCATTTAAACCTGCATCTTTTTCATCCGGGTCTATATCTTTTTCATCTAAAGTTGTTGTGTCCTTTTCAGTTGAAAATGCCTCTTGATCATCATCAATGTTTTGTGTAGAGCTGTCCGATTTTTGATTTAAATCTAAATTTGGTTCTTTTACTATTTCATTATGTTCATTATCATGATCAATTACAGTTGTAGTTGCAGTCAAAATTGGAATAGCAGTATCAGGAACAATTGAAGCAGCTTTATTATCACCCATTTTTTCTTCCACACTTTCATTATCATAATCGCCATCCCTCTTTTCTGTCTCGGTCAACAAACTTTCTGTTGCTTGTTTTGAATCATTGATTGTTTCTTGTTTACTTGAAAATAGTATTTTACCCTCATCATCTTGATTTTTATTATCTTCATTAATATCATTATCAGTTAAAGTACCAGTAGTTGCAGCTTCATCATTATTGTTATCATTATCCTCTTCAGTGTCACCACCACCAGCAGTACTACTAGTAACATCAACAGGTTTCCATCTAGCCTTTTCTGCAATGAATTTGTTAACTTCATCAATTAAATCATTCAATGATTGCATTCCAGGAACATATTGATCCTCCCAATTAGCACGTGGTTGTAATACTGATAAGTCTAACTGTCTTGCTGATGATTTTGATTGTAGTTCAGCAAACTTCTTGGTTAACTTTTTAAAAGCATCATGTAAACGTTTCTGATCAACAACATCATCACATTTTGATGACTTGATATCTTCTACCAATTTCTCAATACCTTCCTTGATTCGATTAATGTCCTCCAAATTAACTTTAGAATTCTCAGCTAAAAATTCTTCATGTTCTTTCAACAGATCTTTAACTTGTTCCTCTGTATGTAAACATTCAGTTGCTAAAGGATCAACCTTATTTTCCTCAAGTATTGACAATCTTTTATCAACCCAATCTTGTAGGTTGGAAGTATCATTGAATAAGTCATCTGATCTTTGCAGTAATTCCTTCTCAAGTAATCTAAGAGCATCTTGATAATCTTTCAATGCATTATTGGCTTCACGCTTCAAATCTTCCAATTTACAATGATAAGCATCAACACCTTCCTTGACCAAATTATTTTCATTTTGATCATGATTTGAGTGGTTCGGGTAGATGATTTTTTCTCCAATATTACTCCAACTCTGTTCAACATGTTTATTAAGTTCTTCAACCCTTGCTATAAATTTCTTTTCTACAGAGCCACCTCTTGGATTTTTTACTTCTTCTATTAATTCATTTTTTAATTTCGATCCATTGATATAAACAGTTTCACCAGCTTGAGCATATTCTAAAACTTTTTGGCGTTGCTTTAAAATGTTTTTAGAGAAATCAAGATAATCTTTTAAAAATATCAGGTCACCTTCCTCAAGGTTCTCTTGTCTTATATGTATATGTTCAGGCACTTCCACCAATGAAGCATCTATCAATTCATCTAATATTTGGCCAGTTTCAGGGATATTGTCATTTTCAAAATTCATTATACGTTTATTTATTGATTCTAACTCAATTAACACATCCTTCTGATTTGGTTGATTAGCATTAATGAACCACCCATCATCATCTCTTATACCCGTTGGTTGTTTCCATCTGCCTTTATTTAAAATAAATTCTTTGATATCATTAGTCAATTCATTCCAAATATTTAAAGCTTTGGCAACCTCACGTTCCCATTCTACTCTAAGAGCTAGCACATCCAATTCATTTGATCTTCGTTTAGTCAAAGCTGACAAAATGTCAAGTTGATGAATTGTTTGCAGAGTGATAGCAATTGTCATTGTATCAGCAGGTGACATTGCTTCATTAACCTGAGAATTAGTATTAGTATCGGAATTACTACCATCGCTGCTATTGGGATTATTGTTAGAATTGAAGGAGATGTTAGCACCCATGATGGACTTGACATGAGCTTTTAACCTAGTCATATCTTCAGCTTCAAATTTCTCGGTTTCCAATTCCAAATTTTCACAATCATCTTGCCATTCATCAACTTGTTCTTGAGTAGCAGGCACTTTATCTTCTTGAAAAACGTCAAATTGAGGAAATTTTTTCAATATGACAATATGCTCATTTATCCATACACACATACGTTCAGCCTCTTTAAACCAAACTTTTACTTCTTCAATCCAAGCTTGCACCAAATTATATTGATTTTGTTGCTCATCAAATGCTTCTCGATAACTTTTGTCCTCTATATCAGGAGCTATCAAATGTTGATAAGTTGATTCAAGATTCTTTAACATTTCCAAGGTTTCAGTCATATGATCATCTAATTCCTGTATTGATGCATCATCAGTTTTTGTATCCTGACGTCTCATTTTACCTTTTACGATATCAAGTTGATCCCTGATCGCTTTAGCACCTTTTGCAAATTCTCTACCTTCTTTAATTATTCGCAAATCTTTTTGACGCAAAATCATCAAATCCTTAATATCAGCAAATTTTTTCTCCATCTCATTAATTTGTTTGGTTACTTCTTCACCACGTAACCGTTTAGCAGGTTCAGACTTCAACCAGAACTCAACCCATAAACTTCTCTCAAATAAGGTCAATTCGGATTCGACATTGCCATAACGTTCACTCAATTCTTCAACATGGTCATCATTACATGTCAAACCATGAATTCGTTCAGGCTCAACCTCTTCTGCATTATTATTATTATTATTATCTTCATCACCATCAATGTCATCAGTATTTGTTTCGTCATCAATGATATCATTATTAGCAGTGTTATTGTCCAACATGTAAGTTGGAGGATAACATAATATTGTATAGAAATTTTCTAATTTTTGTTCAATGGTATTGATTAATTTGTCAAATTCAGAACTGGCAGAAGTAGGAGAGGAAGGAGATGATGGTGACAAGTAGCCGGCCATTTGTAATTTGTTTTCAGCTAATGCAACTTTGATATTTTGTATAGTTAATAATAATTTATTATGTTTATGTTTTAAAGCCTTTACTAAACCAGGTGAAGCGGTTGCTGTCATTATTATAGTAGTTGTGGTTATTATTGTAGTAGTAGTTTCAGTTGTGATGGTAGTATCAACCATGGTTGATGAATCGTTATTATCATCATTACTAAACGAAGAAGAAGTAGAGGTATCTAAATTGTTTTCTGCTGCATGAGGCAATTGTTTTTCGAAATTTTTTATACTTTCTTCAACTTTTATAACATCATCTTTTACCATATCGGCATCATTATGTTCAATGATTAATTTACGAATTTGAGTTATTTCATTTCGCAAAATTTGCAAATTTTCTAAAGTTTCAATTATTATTAAAAAGTTTTCAACAGTAGTTTGCGATAATAGATTATCAATGAACTCCTTTAATTTTGATAAATTGTCTTTTATATTTTTTAATTGCTTTTCCATTAATTCTATTGCTAGTAGATCTTGAGAATTTTGAATGATTATTGAGTTAATTGATGATGATGATGATGATGGTGTGATGGTGGTGTTGGTGGTATTGGATGAGGCGAAAGAATTGGAGGAAGGTTGACGGTTTAGGATTATTAAATGGAGGTCATTTGATTTACGTTCCAAATCTCTTATGCGTTCATCTTCAAATTTTAAAGTATCTTGTTTTATTATATTAATTGTTTGATGACGTTCTTCAATTAGATTTTCAATATTTTGTTTTTCATCAGACCAATCATACTTATTTATTAGGTCAGGTACTTCTATTTGTTTGATCCTGTTGTATGTATCAGAGATCCATTTGTCTGATTCATTCGAACCATCAAACCATCTTCCTATATGTCTATCATGGGATAAAGTTTGACGAATGAAAGAAATTTTATCACCCAGTAAAGGGATGACATTATTCACTATTTCTATTAGTTGATTGACTAAATCTTTTGGAGCTCTGAATTTCTCATGCTGATAGAAATTGATTAAATGTTTAACTTTATCATTTACTTCATATTTAAATAATTCATCAGCAGCTACTATTTTTGTGTACCATTCGTCTAATAGAGATGAAGAAAACACAATACTAGACACGTTTGTGAATTCACCAGCAATTATGGAAGATAATGGAGATGAAGATGATGATGAAGATGATGTTGCATTTCCAGCGCTAGAAGTAGTAATGTTGTTATTGCTGAGATTTGTTATACTTGAGTTTGGTGAAGATGTTAATACATCACTATTAATTATATTATTTCTTATTACAGCGGTCGAAGATTCATTATGGGATTTCTTTCTTGATTCTTCAACATCTTCTAACATTGCTTCGATTTTTTTAATTTCAATGTTAATACCTTGTGTTTTTTGTATCAAATTAGAAGTCCAATTTAACTCTTTTGTTTTTAAATTTGATAAATTTACTAAAATTTTAAAACTTTCCCATAATAAATTTAAAGATTTTAAAATTTCATGATCTTTGTTGTTATTATTATTTATTAAATTATTAAATTCATTGGCTTGTTTGGTTATTATATTGTATTCTAATTTTGATAACCTTTCATTCAAAGAATTTATTAAACCTAAATCAATATTATTAATATCAATGATTGGTTTTAATAGTTGTTGATTAAACAAATTTCTATTAAATTGAGAATCTATCCAATTAACTAAATTTTCAATAGGTTCTATAAATACTTTTTTCACTCCAGTTTCTTTCATAATTGAAATTTCTTTGGTTATTTTTTTATAATTCAATTGAAATAATTTTTGTTTCTCTTCTAATTCCTGGTCAATTGTAATTACATCTTCTAACGATGATAATAATAATCCTGTTTGATAAAGTTTCTTGTTTCCTTCATTCTCTTCGTCTTCAACAGTATCATCATCTAAGTCTATAATTTCCACATCCACTACATCCTCATAAACTGCAATTTCCTGTTCTTCGGAAGTAACAGTACTTGCAATATTTTGCTCTTCTTCTTGTTCCATCGAATGTGCTTTCTCCATTTTTTTTTTTTTTTCTAAAAAATTATTAGTTAGATAACGATTAAGTTATAGTGTTGGTAGATTGTGGGTTTTATAATGTTAAAGTAAGCAATAAAGATAGAGCGAGAATAAGAGTTTTGGCAATTAATTAAGTTTTTATTATAATAAATATTTTAATGGCGAAATTTTTAAATTAATAAATAATTTTCTATTTTTTTTTTTTTTTTTTTACAAGAAAGTCTTACAACTATATATAAATTTTTTATTATTTATTATTATGATTTTTTAATTGACAACAAAAAAAATCCAGAAAATAATAAAACAAAAAAAAAAATGAGAAAGATTTAGTATAAATGATGATTATTTTGGAAAGTTAATGTTGACCATTGTGTTTATTTGTGCTGGATTTTTTTTTTTCAATCAAATAAAGAAAGAAAATTTGGAAATTTGCGGCGTGTAACCAATTTTTGAAACATTTTAGAATCAGCCAACCTTGATTAATTAGCCAAAAAAAGACTTTGTCGTGTGATTCCTTTCTCTCTTAAGACACTACTAATCCTGATTAATTTTAATTAATAAAAATTAATAAAAAATATTCCCTTTGAATTAGTCGCCAAAGAATTATTTATTAACTTTTCCCAAATTTGTTATTTCACCACGAATTTTTCATAATTATGCAAAATAAAAAAAATAAAAATTCAAAATCGGGGTAAAACTTTACCGATAATAGTGATATTTGTCATCAAACATCATTATTATCCGTTATTGTCATTGGCATATATTAATTAAATCTATTAATTATTTTTCAAAAAAAATAGAGTTATGACAGTTCGCAGATCTTCTCGTATAGCTGCAACAGTCGCTGCTGCTAATTCTAATAATAATAATAATAACAACAATAATAAAGAAAGTCAAAATATCGATCAACAACAAACACCCAAACGTAAACTTAAACAAACAGAAAGGGCCTCTAAATATTTTACTTCTAATGTTGTACCTGATAAAAAAGAGACTATTACTAAAAACAAAAAAATTGTATTAGATAATTCAAAAACTAAAAGACTATCATCATTATCACCGATTGCTCATAATGTTAGAAAACTGCAACAATATCATCATAATCAATTAGAAAATGACGATGGTGACGATGATGATGATTGGGAAGAAGTTGATCTTTTAGAACAGCCAGGTATGTAAATAGATTTTCGTAATATGCAGTTTATTACTGAAAATTTTTATGATCTTAGGATATTTTTATTAAATATGCATACAATTTATGCATACATATATTAGGCACATCAGAATTAAATGATGATCAAAAACCATATATACCTGATAAAACAATTCAAATTACTTTTGAAGCACCAAAATTAGAATACAAGTAAATATAAATTATAAATAAAATAGTTGATTTTAAAAATTATTATTATTAATTGAAATAAATAAATTAGGCCACGAGGAATTACAAAAAGACATAGAACAATTCGTCAAAATATTCATAAAACACATTTACTTGCTTTACTTGCTAGCTGTATGATTAAAAATAGATGGTGTAATGATATTCTGACAAAGGCATTTATTGTTATTGTTATTATTATTATTATTATTATTATTATCATTATTATCATTATTATTTATTATTATTTTTAATTGAATTTTAGGCGATCATTTGTTCATTGATTCCACGTGATATACAATATCTTTTTGAAAAGGCATTAAAACCCAATGATAAATCTCGTGGAAGAAATTTATTAACTATTTTAAACGAATTTTGTAAATGGTGGCAACGTTATTTTACAGTTACAACAAAATTTCGAGGACTTTGTACGAGAGAATTTGATGATTTTGGTGTAGACGGTGTTAGAAAAGAGCATTTAATAAGTTCAGAAAATATTGAATCCATCGAGGCATTTCGTAAATGTTTTAAAGATCGTGAAGGTAGTTGTGACATATCTGCTCAATTATTTGTCTCAGCTTTGCGTTCGTTAGGAGTTCCTGCTAGATTAGTTAGTTCATTGCAACCCGTTTCTTTCACATTTGCGCGTAAGAATAAAGCCACTACTTTATCAAAAAAGAAAGATAACGGCGACGACGACGACGACGACGACGACGATGATGATAACGGTGATAGTGGTAATGGCAAGAAATCATCAAGTAGAAGTGAAAATAAAAGTCATGACAACAAAAACAACAACAACAATAAGATTGGTAATATTGACAATTCGAATGATAATGATATCATGAGAGTATTAGGAATTGGTACTTATAAACTAAGTTTACAAAACAAACATATTGAAGAAAAAGAAGACGATCATAATCAAGATGAGTATAGTAATTTCAATAATACCAAAAGAAAAAGATCAACAACTGGTTCGAATAATTTGAAACGAAGGAAATCATTTAATACTAATTTATCATCATCATCATTATCATCATCATCAAATAATAGCGAGAAATATTTTTTAAACTCACCACCAATTTTCTGGTGTGAAGTTTATTTTGAAGTACATAAAAAATGGTTTTGTGTTGATCCTATTCGGTTCACAGTGAATGAACCACGTTCAATGGAACCAGCTACTAATGATCATAATAATGTGTTGGCTTATGTTGTTGCTTTTGATGAAAGTGAATATATTAAAGATGTTACACGTAGATATACAACTAAATGGGGTGCAAAAACACGAAAATTACGCGTCCCACCTACAAAGGATGGTTACGATTGGTGGAGTGAGTCATTATCCTGTTTTACTTGTCCATTTGAAACGGTAAGTAAATGTTATTTTGTATACAATATTATTATACTTTTACAGATAATAATTAAATAATAATTAAAAAAATTTATTTATTAGGAACAAGATAAAAATGAAAATGAAGAATTGGCATCATTAGAAATATCAGAAAAGTTTCCATCATCTATTAGTGAATTTAATAATCATCCATTGTATATGTTATATACATATCTTTCTATTATTATTATTTCTTTTTTTTTTTGGAAAAACTTTTTAATAATAGAGTATATTATTATTATTAAACATTAGATACGCACTTGAACGACATTTAAAAAAATATGAAATACTTTTTCCCAAAGAACCAGTCATTGGGCATATTCGTGGTGAATCAATTTATCCTCGTAAAAATATTAAACAGGTGATTTTTTATGAGAAAAGAGAAACAAATGAAAAAGTGGATGAGGAGAAAATTATTTTATTTTATCAATGACATTTTACTTTCTTTTTTTTTTTTTAATTAAAAATATAGTTGCATACAACTGAAACCTGGTTAAGAGAAGGACGTCAAATAAAAGTGAGTGAAAGAGATGACAAACGATCATTTCGTATTTCATCAAATAATGATAAAATTTTTATTTATTTTATTTATTAATTGTTTAGGAAGGAGAACAGCCGTTGAAACATGTGAAATCACGAATTTATACGATGAGTAAACGACAAGCAATTTTATTTGATGAAAAAGTTCCAGAAGTAGGATTATATGGTGAATGGCAAACAGAAGAATATGCACCCAAACCTATTGTTAATGTATGCATTGTTATTATTATTATTATTACTATTATTATTATTATTATTATTATTATTATTATTATTATTATTATTATTATTATTATTATTATTATTATTATATATTTATATTTATATATTTGATGAATGGACAGGGAATTGTTCCTAAAAATCCTTATGGAAATTTAGACATGTTTAAACCTAGTATGTGTCCACCTGGAGGTATTCATATTGAAGGTAAATAAATTTTTTTTTTAAATTTAATCATATCATCATTGGTATTAATTATAATATTATTGCTAAAGTTAATGGTATAGCAAAGATTGCAAAGAAACTAGGTATCGACTATGCTGAAGCAGTGGTAAGTAATATATTAATAATCATTATTGCTATTTACATTATTACTATTTAAATTATTTGATAGTTAATAGCACCATAAATATTTATTTAAATCTTGTTATATAATGTGATTTAGGTTGGATTTGATTTTCATTCTCATCGATGTGTTCCTGTTGTTAATGGAATTGTAATTGCTGAAGAATATTCAACTATGTTACTTGAGGTAAATCTATATACACGCACGCATATATATACATGTATTGCAATTTTGCAATACAAAAAAATAATTAATTTCAAAAAAAAAAATTAAAAAATAGGCATGGCATGAACATATAACAAATGTAGAAGCTTTAAGTAATGCCAAAAAAGATAAGGAGGCTTTAGCAAGATGGAAAAGATTAATTGTAGGAATAAAAATAAAAATGAGAATTCATAGTGATTATTTTAGTAGAGGAGGAGATGAAACCGATGTTGAATTGGAAGAAGGTGAAAACGAATTTTATCATGGAGATATCACTGAAGAAGAAGAAGAAGAAGAAGAAGTTGTTGTTGTTAATGTTGAGGATGATGGAAATATTGAGAATGATAATGCTAATGATGACGTAGAAGCAGCATTTAAAAAGTCGGAACAATATCAATCTATGGATATTGATGATGATGTTGATGTAACAATAGAGTCTTCTAAAGAAGAAGAAACTGTGATGCAAGAGGAAGATGATAGCGAAGAAGAAGAACAGGGAGAAGGTGATCATTTCGATACTAAGGGTGGCTTTTTAATTGATTAACAATAATAATAAAAAATTAAATAATAATTTCAAATTATTTGCCTATTTATATATTCATAATAATAAACAATGCAAAATAATAAATTAATATTTACATATTTAAATTAAAAATAAAAATTCTTTTTTAATCAAAATAATTATTATTGTTGTTGTCGTTGTCGTTGTTGTCAAATGACCATAATTCTGGTATTTTAATTTTTTCAAAATTTGGATAAACCAACTTTTCGCAAAAAGCGTTTCTTAATTTAGAAGTAATGATATGAGTAATTTTGGGAACATCTTCCAATTTTGATCGAGCTCCTATTAATGATTGTACACCAAATTCGAGCAAGAAATCCGGTAGTACGGATATTGTAATATAAGAAGATGACGATGATGAAGTATTAGTAGTATTAGTGTTAGTATTAGTATCATTACTATTGCTATTAATGCCAACAATACCACTAGTGTTACTAGGTGTTGATGATGACGATAGTGATAATGGTGGTAACGGTAATGATGATAAAGACGCTGATGGTGATGGTGGTAGTGACGACGGTGGCGGTAATGGTTCGGTGGTAGTAACAGTAGCTTTCACAATTTCTAAAGTTACCTATATATTATTGACTAAAAAAAATTTATATATAATTGAAAACGATTATATTATTACTAGGAGAAAAATTTTTGAATATATTTTTACCGTTGCTTCAAATTTAATGACCGATAACACTAATGAAATCGGTAATACTGCAATTTTTGGTTTTGGCCAATTAATAAGAATTTGAGTATCTATTCCTAATGTTATATCATCATCATAATTACAATTAATTTCTATTCTCTAATTACAATAATAATAATAATATTATTATTATTATTATTGTTATATAAAATAAAAGGCCAATTAGAAATCAAGAAATAAAAATTAATTAATTAAATAATCAAAATAATTTAATTTCATACCATTCTTCCAGAATTATCAATTGGTTTTACTCTTGCATTACTAAAAACTGGAAAATCTTCACCTAGGTCAAGTCTTGTAACTTTAATTGAGCCTAGAAAGCTAGGCTTCTCACCACCATTTAATATTCCATCCACATAACGAATTAGGCTATTATCAGTTTTCGCATCATCTCTATACTGACAAATGATTTGAGCCAATAAAACATTAAGCCAATCAGATGATTCTGATCGAGTATTGTAAATTGGGTCGTATAGATTTTTATAAAACTTGATCAGTGTAGGTAATGATGCAGTGGTGGTGCCAGGATTAGCAGTAATTATGGTGTTGTTATTATGATTTGTTGTGGTTGCAAGAAGAGAAGAAATTGAAAGTGGTAATTTCTAAAAAAAATTTATTTTTTTGTTGTTTAAAAATCTACGACTTGTTCCATTCACAAACAAAAAATAAAGGAAAAGGAAGAATAAAAAGAAAATATTACAAACCTTATTATTATTACCATTATTATTGTTGTTATTATTATTTTCTTCAAATAACATATATTTTATAAATACTATGACTAAAATTACTATTGATAGTTGACCAAAAAAGAAGCCTTGTAAGAAAGACCAACTGTTGTTGCTTGGTATTCTTGAGACTGCACGGTCTATGTATTCTTGTATTTCAGGTGTAATTGATTGTGAATTCATTAAAATTTGTAATTTTTTTTAAATTTATCATTCATTGATTTGCCAATAAGATTCAAATTAATATATGAATGCAAAAGTCTCAAAGAACCCCAAATAAGGATCGTCTAGGACCTCGAAGATCTTTTCCAAAAAAAATCAACATTTTTTTAATCTCACAGGAATTTGGGTTTCTTTATTATTAATGTTAATAAGAGGTATTTTCAAAAGCAAGTCCTAATTTTTGGGAAGTTAACTCAGTTTGTTTAAAATTTTATTCAACGTCGTTGGAAAAAGAAACAAAAATCATTATTTATCTTTTTAAAACTTTCAAATATTAAAATTAATATGGAGATGTTTAATGGTTTAGGATGGTCAACATCCAACAGGAGAGACCGTTCTGGGAACACAAAATTAACAGGAGGGAACACAAAATTTTAACCCATGCTATTTGTTGATTGACCAATTAAAATCGCGAATTTGATAACGTAGAAATAAATATGGGTTTGATTCATTTTGTCAACAATCACTTCACCAACAATTATTTCATTAACGAATTTAAGAAGTTGGAAGCAACCGTTGAAATAGTCTAATAAATTAAATCGTACTACTCGAAAATGTATTCAAAGGGTTGGTTTTTGATTTGGTCGAATAATAACTCTCTTCCTAACTTCTCTTGACCATATCTCTCAATATAATCAAAATAACCTTAATATAACGAATGTCAATGAAATGACACAACAAATTTAAGATACAAAAAATGAACAATATATGAAAAATCAAACAAATTTATTTAATAAAAACAAATTTACAACCAAAAAAATTTTTTTTCATATTCTAATAAAATTTCCATTGTTGCTGTCATCTGTTGCTGATTCAACATTGCCCAGATCATCATCAACTGTATTTTCGTTATTTTTGATAAATTTAATATTTTTCATCATACTTTCTTTTAATGTGTTGACATTTTTTTTTATTTCAACTTGAAGATAGTCCAAGATATCAAACATTTAGATTGACACCTTTGTAGACAATGATTGTGATAACATGGGCACACTACAATTATTCAAATTAGTATAATTAGTGTAATCACATTATACATAATTGTAAAAAATGTTTGTAGATAGATAGCTTCCTAGAAGTAACAAAGTTTTAGTATTAAAGGATACTGATTGTTTCTGGATGTGAATCTATGATAATCATCAACATTCAACAAGAATGTATCTTTTAAATATTTTGTAAGTGCATTTCTCATGTTCATCTGCAACTTGCTTCTTTTTATGATCTACTGCTCTTGATGTTGTAGT